>PVLC010004627.1:0-64351 GCA_004027655.1 Graphiurus murinus | reverse complement strand
TAAAAAATTAAAAAAAAATTTGTATAAAGGGCTGAGGTTGTAGCTCAGTGGTAGAGCACTTGCCTACTAGTATGCTTGAGACCCTAAGTTCCATCCCCAGTACCACCAAAAAAGAAATTTGTAAAAAGCTAAATATGGTTAGTTTTTAAGTGTCTTTACTTTACTGCTCTTTTGAATTTTTTCTATGTTGGTGATAAAATCCCCTTCCTTCTAAAAGATTATAATGACAGCAAATTACAGTTTTCTTTTCATGTTTTTATTTGGAAAAAATAAAATCAACAGTTCTAAAAAAAAAAAACTGTGGGAGATGTACACAATGGAATTTTACTCAGCCATAAAGAAGAACAAAATCATGTTCTTTGCAGGGAAATGGATGCAACTGAAAAGCATTATGTTAAGTGAGATTAGTCAGTCACAAAGAGTAAAGAAACATATGTTCTCCCTAATATGAGGATGCTAGGGAGAAGATGGGGCATAAGAGGGTCTCCAGATGAAAAGGAGAAATCCTCGATAAGCTAAGAAGTTGATTTAACTGTAGTGGATGCATGGGGCAGAGGGACACCCTAAGGCACATGATGTACTTACACAATCATATCAAGGTCACTCACTGAAGTGAACCTGAGGGGGAGGGAGGGGGAGGGAATGGGGTGGGAATTGGGGAAGGGGTCAAATGAGAATTGTGTGCAAATATGTTGTTAACAACTTGTACTTAACAACGATATATGCTATATTGCACAAATTACTACAATAAAAAATAAAAAAATTAAAAACAAATAATGATCCCTCAAGAAAAGAAAATTACAAACCCATATCATTAATAAACATAAATGAAAAAATTCAAAACAAAATATTACTGATATGCATTCAAAACTGCACCTAGAGAATTACACATGCTGACCAACATTGTTTCATCCCAAGAATTCAAGACTTCAACATATGCACATCAATTCATGTTATTCACCACTGAATAAAACTAAGAACAAAAATCACATGATGATCTCAATAGATGCTGAAAGAGCATTAGACAAAATCCAACACCCATTCATGTAAAAAGCACTGTAGAAAATTGGAATAGAAGAAACTTACCTCAACGTCATTAAGGCCGTATTCAATAATACCAAAGCCAACATCATATTTAATGGGGAAAACTATGGAAATTTGCTTTAAAATTAGGAACAAGACAAGGATTCCCAGTGTCACCACTTCTATTCATTATAGCCCTCAAGACTCTCACCAGAGCAATAGGACTAGAGAAGGATATAAATGAAATTAAAAAAGGAAAAGAAATGAAATTAACTCTATTTGCAGAGGACATGATCTTATATATAGAAGACCCAAAAAACTCAACCAAAATACTTCTACAGCTGATTAACAAATTCAGCAAAATAGAAGGATACAAAATCAATCTGAAATAATTAATAGCTTTTTATGTGCCAACCGTGAATCCACTGAAAAAAAAATCCAGAAAACAACTCCATTCACAGAAACCCTCAAAACAGTAAAATACCTAGAAATATATGAATGCAAGTAGGTAAAAGACCTCTACAATGAAAATTATAAAACACTAAAAAAGAAATTGAAGAGGAACTTAGAAAATTGAAAAATATCCTCTGCTCTTGGATAGGCAGAATAATATTCAAATGGTCATTCTGCCAAAAGAAATCTGCAAGATCAATGCAATTCCTATCCAAATATCAATATTCTATTTCACAGACCTAAAAAATCAACCCTAAATTTCTTCTAGTTGGATTGTTCCTTTAATTAATAAGAGTGCCTTCTTTTGTCTCTTCTGATGTGTTTAGGCTTAAAATCTGTTTTGTCAGATATGAGCACTGCTACCCCCTCTTGTTTTCAGTCTCCATTTGCATGGTATATCTTTTTATGTCCTTTCACCTCTAGCGTTTGGGTATCTTTGACTGTAAGGTGAGTTTCTTGCAAGCAGCACATAGTTGGGTTATTTTTTTTTTATATTTACATTGCCAGTCTATATGTTTTAATTGAGTAGTTAAAACCTTCGACATTCAGTTTTATTATTGAAGTATAATTTTTGTTTCCTGTCATTTTGTGTCCTATTTTCTCTTTGATGTAGTGTTATTTCTCCTTTGCTTAGTTGCCCATCTGTTACCTCTTTTCTGGTTATGGAATTTGCTTCTTTTCTTTTCATTATGTTTTCCCTTTTTTAATATCTTCTCTAGTACTGGCTTGGTAGTCATGAATTCTTCTTGTCATGGAAAGTTTTTACTTCTCCATTAATTTTTGGATGATATATTTGCTTGATATACCAGTCTTGGTTGGAAGTTGTTTTCTTCTGTATAGTACTTCATACAAGTCCTTCCTGGCATTCAAGGCTTGGGTTGAGAAATCTGGAGTGATTTTTATTGTTTTGCCCCTGAATGTCACCTGTTCTTTTGTTCTTGATGCTTTTAAGATTTTTCCTTTTTTTTTTTTTTGCATCTATGTTAGTCATTTGGATTATTATGTGGTGTGGGGAAGTCTTTCTTTGATATTGTCTTAGCAGTGTTCTGTATGTCTCCTGTAAGTGGATGTCCAAGTCTTTTTCTTTGTTTGGAAAATTATCTGAAATTATTTCTCTGAAGAGGTTTTGATAACCTTGGTTTGTTATTCTAGACCTTCTTCCATGTTTTTTTTTTTTTATCTACAAGTTAGGACACTTCATAGTGTCACATATTTTTGTATGTTTAGTTTGTGTTGTTGTAATATCTTCTGTATATTGTTGTCTGTGCTTTCAGTTTTGAATGAACTGTCTTCCAAGAGTGATACCCTGTTTTCTATGTGGTCTAACCAGCCATAGTTGGTTTCTCTTGAAGTCTTCAATTCATTTATTGACTCCATTTCACTCAAAGCCTCTTTCTGGTTCTTTCTTAAAGTCTCAACTTTCTTCTTCATTTTCTGTACACTTTCTTTGAGGTCTTTCATTATATTGAAGATCAAAATTTGGAATTTTTGTTCTTACATTTCTTGCACATCAGTATCGGTAATCTCCCTTGTTGGAGAGTTGTAGGAGTTTATTGTTTTCTTGTTGTTCCTCATTATCATATTTTTCAGTGTTGTCAGTTTTGTGTTTCTGTTTTCTTGGCATCTTCTTCTTTGTGTGTGAGTCCTATGTCTATTTGTTATCCCTTTATAATAAGATCTATGCTAAGGGTATATATTTGCCTCTACCTATCTGACTCATATAATCTAACTTTTGAGTTTGTTCTCCAGAGGCTCTTTAAAAAGATATAGTTCTTAGTGCTGACAAACAGGAGTCTCTGATTGGTTGCTGGCTGCCATGCTCTCCAGACCCAAATTCCATAGGGCCAGAGACTATGGTACTCTGTTCGGAGCCTGCAACTTGCTGGTTGGGACTTAGTGTACTGCAGGCATCAACACTGCTATGCCATTTGTGAGCCCATTATACTGCAGAGCACTGACCTTTGGCATCTGTGACCAGTGAGCTTGGGCTCAGCAAAGCCAGTAATTGCTATGTTCTGATCTTGTGGCCCAGCTCGCTGAGCTTTGATGGCCCCTGGGACATCACTCCAGATCTGCTTGTTATGATCATGTGTAGTACTTTCAGTCACTAGCATGTATGTATGCCATGCATAAACCCTACTGGCAGAGAGAGTGTTGAGTTCTAAGCTTGTACCTGTGATGAAGTAAAATGCTGCCTTGTCCTTGGCCTCTTGACATGGCCTGACCAAAATGGTGCCACTGCCACTCTTCACCCAAGTGCCAAGGTCTGGCAGGGAAGTATTGCACAGTTCCAAATTGGGAGCTTGGATGGCTCTGTTCCTTAGCCCCAGGGACACCACCACTGCTCTGGGAGGCCACAATCATAAAGCACTTGCTGTCCTCTGGCATTAGCATTTGTAGTGCCCAAACACTGCCAGGTGTAATTTCACTACTTTCTGAGCCTGCAACTCTGTAGGCTGAGCTATTTCTCCCCAGACACCACACTTAGTCGTTCTGTGGTGATCCCTAGAGACCCTACAAAGGCTCAGAAAATGATGGATGCAGTTCCCTCCTGCCAGAATGTCTTTAGGGGCTATCTGCTAACTCATGTTTCTGCTGTGTCCAATAGTAATCCCCAACACCCTCCTCTGTGGGGGTGATTTGCAAAGTCTCAGACTCCAGTGAGTCTATTTCCTTGCAGTGAAAATCTCTGTGGTCATAGAGGGTGGTCTCCTGAAGCTGCAGGGTCTGGCTGGGTGGTCTCATCAGTTGGGTCTCTGTCTAGTGTGGAACAAAATGCCAACCACTTGATGGTCTGTTGTTGCTGGCCTTGCAACAATTCACTGTTTCTTTCTGGAGGTCTCTGGTGGCCCACGGTGCTGGCAGCTGCCAGCTTCAGTACAGCCTGGCCAAGATGACACTACCGCTGCTGCTGCTCTGCATTCACCAGGTGAGAGTGAGACACATGAATCTCTTTATAGTTCTCTTCTCTTTCTTCTAGTTTTGATTGTGCTGCTTTTCAACTTTTGTGGTTTTGTTGAGTTTTTCGCTGCTTTTCTTTTCTTGTCCAGAAGCAGTCTTTCTGGGGATTGAGTTCTGAGTTTCAGAGCTCATGAATCCTGCTGACTCCCTTTATGTCAGTATCTTTCATCCCCTGAATTTTATATGAAGAAAAAGAAGACCCAGGAGAGTCAAGCAATTCTCAATGATAAAAATCACGCAGGAGACAACATAATTCCTTACTTCAAATTATACTACAGAACTATAGTAATAAAAACACCACAATATTGCCACAAAAACAGAAACATAGACCAATAGAAAAGAATAAAATATACAGAAACAAATCCACACACTTATAGCCAATTGATTACTTACAAAGGTTCCAAACATGTACATTGGAGAAAAGTCAGTCTTTTCAGCAAATGGTGGTGAAAAAACTGGTTATCCATTTGTGAGAAAATGGAATTAAATCCTTATCTCTCAAGATGGATCAAAAATCTAGAAATTAGATCAGAGACTTCGATGTTACTAGAGGAGGGAAAAGGTCCAACCCTCCAACATATAGACACAGACATAAACTTCCTTAATAAGAACCCCAAAGGTCAGGAAATTAAGATAAGAATGAATAAATGGTATGGCATTAAACCAAACATTTCTGCCCATCAAGGAAAACTATCAAGAATCTACAGAGAAAGCCTACAGAATGCAAGAAGATCTTTGCCAACTATTCCTGTGATCGAGGACTAATATCTAGAATATATAAAGACTGTAAAAGACTACACTAAAAAATAAAAAATGAATAAATAAAAAATAAATAAATAACCCAATAAAAAATGGGTAATTGAACTAAATAGACATTTCACAAATGAAGAGATACAAATGGCCAATAAATACATGAAAAAAATGTTCAACATCATTAACAATTAGGGAGACACAAATCAAAACTACACTGAGATTATATCTAACCCTAAACAGAATGACAGTCATCAAGCAGTCAAACAACAATAAATGCTGCTGAAGACGTGGAGAAATTTGAACTCTAATATAGTGTTGATTGGATTTCTAATTAGTGCAGCAGCTATAGAAATCAGTATGAAGATTCCTCAGAAAATTGGGAATGGGTCCACCATACGATCCAGCCATACCACTCCTGGATATGTGAGAATATCAATGTCAACCTCAATACCCTGTATGGGGAAGGGGGAGGAAAGGAGAAAGCCCATCAAGTGCTGGACGCATATATGTCACGATCAATATGAACTACATTATGATGTAAAACTATAATGCATCAATAAATAAATAAAAAAGAAATACTTTAAAAATGCATATTGTATAACAAATAATATAGCTGAGACAGAAAATGAATGCCTCAATATTGCTCTGTGCTGTTTTTATTTATCTACTACCTAGCCCTTTCCTCTTCTTAAATCTAATGTGCCTTGCATTGAGTCATTTACTCACTTTTTACACTGTTCATTTGAATACATGTCTACTACATTTGATCTTAAATGATATCACATCAATTACTTTTAATGGCATTTAAGCAATTTATGCCAGAATTTTGGCCCTACATATGATCATCATAACCTTTGCTAATTATTTCTTTTTCTCTTGTTTTTCACACTAGCGTCTAAGATTTTAAAGCATGATATTCAACTATATGTAATTGTGCAGATTACATATTTTATTTTCCTCTAATACTGAAGGAAATAACAACAAGTCTCAGAAACATAACACCAAAAACAACACCATCAAAGAGTGTTAAACAAATCTGTAATCTGGGAAGGTAGTCATTTTTAATTAATTTGAATTAGTATTAGAAGGATGTCTACGTAACTTTTTAAAGAAATTAGCAATGCATCATTCTGTTAAATTTAAGCAATATGGAACTTAGAGATGTTTTGGTCATTATTAGTTTATGTACAGTGATTGACTTATTATTAATATAATGTCAGTTTGATAGATACTTTCAAGTGGCATGATAAATTGTTTCATTATATTCAATTTAATTGTTTGTAGAGCATCAGTTCTTATGACCTCTTTAGATGCTTAAAAAACTAAAATTTTCAAAGAGCTTTGGTTATATAATTTGATATTTACCACATTAGATATCAAACTTAAAAAATAGGAATTATATAAAATTTTAAATAAACCCATTATATGTTAGCACAAAGATATCATTTATAAAAGTAACATATTTATATTTTATATTTTATGTATTATATAAACAATTTATATATAATAATATATTTAGCAAAAATAGTAAGGTGATGAACTTTAATAAATATTCTTTAATTATGAATTAGTAGAAGAGAATCTGTGTCTCAAATATATTTTTACAGATCACTTCATGGTAAAATCTGATGTGTATACAGGCAATCCAGACTCACCAATGCATGTAATTGAAAAAAGGTGGAATATTTTAATAGGTTCTGAAGATAATTATAGATATTCAATTTTGATAATAAACTAAAATTTAACAAGTAAGGTAGAATCTGACACCATGTCAATATATATTTTTACTTGTTGTTATATCAAAATCCAGTGAATTATCCTGTGCTTTGAAAGGATCTTTCACACATTGAAGGTAGTGTAACATTTACTGTCATTTGAGTTATGCAATTTTTTCATATTTGACACATCTCTATGTAATATGAAATAATTACCTTTGTTGGTGAAGATTAACACCTAAGAGCCTCTAAGCATTGGTAGACTGTCAAGAGCACAATAGTGGGTACAACTTAATCTATGAAATATAAAGAGATGTAATACTCTAAAACTCATTCTACAAAGCTAGTAGCACCTTGATACCAAACCCAGATAAAGATACCTCAAGGAAAGAAAATTACAGATCAATGACCTTAATGAACATAAATGCAAAAATTCTTCATAAAATACTAGCAATTCTCATTCAAAACCACATCAAGAAGATTGTGCACTATGACCAAGTTGATTTCATCCCAAGGATGCAACGTTGGCTCAACATATTCAAGTCAATAAATGTAATTCATTACATAAGTAGAACAAAAAACAAAACAAAAGAACATTAACTTCTCAGTAAATGCAGAAAAATCATTTAACAAAATCCAAAATTTGAATTTTCACTTGTAATTACCATTGATAACAAATATTGTCAGTTATTTTCCTTGAAGTTACTATCATACTTTATTTTTGAGAAAATATCTACAACAAGTGATATAAATCTGAATAACCATGGTTTGTCTACTATGATTTGAAGTAAAAATGGAGGAATAAAAAAAAAACAGTAAATAATTCACAAATCAAATGCTGACACAAGTGATTTTGCTAGAGACAACCATGTACTTTGGTGTGCAGCAGAATTATTTGTGCACTTCCCTTGATCACATAGACCTTAGCTTGTGAAGCTTAGTAAAATTAGGAGTATTTAATAAAATTAATGATTTTTTTATCATTTTACCATGGACTTTCTTATATGTTATTTGCTTTCTTATTTTCAAATATATAGCAAGACAGAATACAATGCTTACTAGGATATGGGTGCCGCCACCATATCAACCTTTTATCCATCATTGATTTTGCACCATAAATGCAAATGTCAATGTAGTGAAAAAAGTAAATCATGACAGCATTAATATTATTAAATTAGTTCTGAGACCTTAAGACTTTTACAAGGGGTCTAAAAGACTTTCAGGGCTCTGTAGATCACACCTAGAGAAAAGCAGACATAGAAGAAAAATAATGTTCACCTTTAATAGGAAAAAAATGTCATTTGCAGGAAAATGGATGGAGTTGGAGAATATTTTACTACATAAAATTAGTCAGACTCAGAAAACAAAGCTTTGTATATTTTATCTTATATGTGAAAACTAGAAAGAAAGAAGAGAGATTTCATGGAAATTAGGAAAGAGGCCAGTTGTGTGGTGGATGGGAATTGGAAGAGGGAGGAGGGCAGAGAAAGTGGAAGAATGGGGAAGGAAATAGTAATATCTGCATATATTAACATATTTATAGTATAAATTTCACTATCATGTACAATTGCAATGCACTAATAAAAAACTAAAAAAAAAAAAAGGAAAAAAATAACTTTAAAAGTACTTTGGCTAAGGTGAGAACTGAGATGAGAAATATAGCCAAAAGAGTCAACCATTGAGCTTTAGTAATTCTAACTTAAATAAATTTGTGTCACACTAATAAAATCATTTAGAAATACATAGCAGAGGGAAGGTGTCT
This sequence comes from Graphiurus murinus, assembly GCA_004027655.1. Taxonomy (NCBI): domain Eukaryota; kingdom Metazoa; phylum Chordata; class Mammalia; order Rodentia; family Gliridae; genus Graphiurus; species Graphiurus murinus. Next base: position 55,684 of record PVLC010004627.1, on the reverse strand, counting down.
ACTGGAAAATTTCTCCTATGCTTAATTACTTCCAGATTATGCCACCTCCATGTAGACATATTGCAAAGGTTAATTAAATAATATGTAAAATCTTTGTTTCCTTAGAAAAAACATTATTTTAACATCTATCATTCTTTGACTCTCTGAGATATGAAACTCAAATTCAGACAACTTGCTAAAATATGTCAGTTTAGCTTTAATGAATACTCACTCATAGTGCTCTAATGATAGGGTCTTCTAATGAACAAATGAAGTTGTGTTCTGAGTAGTAGAGGGTCCAAAACATACAAAGTAGTTTCAAATTCATCGGCTTGAATCACATATGAAATAAATCTGCATTTAATAACAAAAGGACTCAGAGTTTAATATCATTTGAACTCAATGATAAAGTTTATTTTCTTTAAAAAATGTTAACTAGCTCTAAGGATTTGTAATTTCTGTTAGCAGTCACCCTCATTAGAAAGAGGGAAAAATAGTGACCTGTTATTCAACTGTGCATCAAACTGTGTCTCATTCTGTATGTCCATACACAAGAGAAGAGGTATGCCTACAAGGTCCCAGTTAGCAGCCAATTCAATAAATGTTAGATTCATAGTAGCTTCTTCACAAAATAAAGGAACAAGTGTAAAAACACATAGCAATCAAGCAATAAAGATAAATAATAAAGTGCTTTTTTTAAGTTGTAATTTGAACCTTTATGAATCAAAATGTATTTATATAATTTAAATTACAAAGGACGTACAAACATATTCAGGGAAAATCTCCCATCCAATTCTGTCTCCAAGCACCTACTTTATGAAAGAATCAAACAGTAATGTAATGGATTAGAAAAATAAAAATTTTGACTTTTTTTTACTCTCTGAAGATCTTTAAATGCCATGTATGTAAGAAGAGAGCTTTGGCTAATCTTCAATAAATGCAGGTACCATTTTTTTATTTGAATAAAATATCATAATCTAATCTAGAAGTTGTTTCAAAGTTTTGCTTTTGGATATTTTCTTATGAAAGAAATATGTAATTAAGCTTTATAGAGGTATATTTGTATTGTAAGTTCACATTAATGAAGCAATTGAAGTGTCAGTTTATATCAGTTAGAAATATCTTGTTCTGAAACAGTTGTGTTATTAAAATAAATAAATAAATAAAAGTATTCTAACACTTTTAGATTTACTTTTAGGAAATTGTAGAAACAGCAAAAGCATATGAAACTCTGTAAGGTGATTTTTTTTAGGATTACATGTCATGGTTTAGTGTTAGCAGCTCTATAGAGTTGAGAATACATTTTTCAAACTTACAGAACATAAAAATATGATCCAATTCTAAAAAAAATTAGTATTTGATACTGAATAATCACTTACTATATATGTAAATGCATTGAAAGGGATTTAAAACAATTAAAACATACATGAACAAGTTATTTTGCACTAACTAAAAAAAAAAAAAAAGCATGCTCAGAGTCTTCCTAATTCTGACTTATTTCTACAAATATATAGATATTGAGCCATTTCTTAAGTTGAATAGCCATGATAAGCCAATAAATAAAATACTAGTTGCACTTTATTTATTTTGGTAATCAGACATTTCCAACATGTTTTTATAGACACAGAAAGAAAGTTGAAATTGAAAGCAAGAGAACCATTTAAGCTCAATGTTGACCAAGTAAAACTAGTTCTGTTAGCTGTGAATATAGCTAGAATTGGTTTAAGAGGACTTAGAGTCTGATTTAAATAATTGAACTAAATAGATGTTTCACAAAAGAAGAGATACAAATGACCAATGGATATGTGAAAAAATGTTCAACATTATTAGCAATCAGAGATATACAAATCAAAAGTACACTGAGGTTCAATTTAACCCCAATTACAATGGCAATCATCAGGAAATCAAACAAAAATAAATGCTGATGAATATATGGGGAACCAAGAACCCTGATACACTGTTGGTGGGATTACTATTTAATACAGCTGCTATGGAAATCAGTGTGCAGATTCTTAAAGAAACTGAGAGTGGATCTACCATATGATCCAGCTATACCACTCCAGGGTATCTTTCTAAAGTACTGAAATCAGACTATTGTAGTAATAAATGCATAACTATATTTATAGCAGCATGATTCATAATAGCCAAATTATGGAACCAACCTAGGTGTACATCAGATGATTGGATCACAAAATTATGAGATATACACACAATGAAATACTACTCAGCAATAAAGAACAAGATAATGTAATTTTCAGAAAAATAGATGGGCCTAGAGACATTATGTTGGGAGCGGTGAAGCTGCTACGCCCTAAAGATGGTGACTGGAGGAAGTACCTCAGTGCAGTAAACAACTGAAAACACATGACAACCAGGTTCCTTCTGCGAAAAGCTTTACTCAGGATTGCTTATGCTGTATAGATTACAGGATCTTCATGCAGGCAATGGCCCCCAAACCCAGAACAACAGAGGCTTATATGTCTGCTTCTGGCCAATCAGGACCTGACTCGTGTCTGAGCTCCAATTGGTCAGGAAAGCTAGCCTGAACATAAGCTGACATTGCTGTCTTACCACAACGCTTTAGGAGTTGTTTACTGCATTGAGGTACTTCCTCCAGTCACCATCTTTAGGGCACAGCAGCTTCACCGCTCCCAACCACATTATGTTTAGTGAGATTAGCCAGTCACAGAAAGTGAAGAGTCATATGTTTTCTCAAAAATATAAACACAAGGGAGTAATTGGGATTCCAGAGGAATTTGAGATAATGGGGAGAAACTCCAGTGGAACATGAGAGGTGGTTCTGGGGAGGGGCTGGGAGAGGGTTAATTAATGAAGGAAACACTTCCACTGACAGTATGTAGATATGTGAGAATACCAGTGCCAATTTCAGGATCCGGTATGGGGAAAGGGGAAATAGGGATGGAGCTGAGGAAAAACTCACTGACTGCTGTGTGCATGTATGTCACTCTCAGTATCTCTACACTGTGATGTGAGACTATAGTGCACCAATAAAAATTCATAAAAAAAGAATGTCCCCTTAAGCACAACTTTGTTTTGGAATACTCAAGTTTATTTCTTTGAATTCATTAAAACTGTTGCTTAAAAAAAAAAGTAGAAAAAGTAATACTACATATTGCTACATATTGGGCATCTGACTTTTTTGTGGTACTGAGGACAGAGCCTTGAGCTATGAGCTACACCCCCAGACCTATTTCTTATTCTTTGTTTTGAAACAGTGTCTCACTAAGTTGCAGAGAGGGCTTCACTAAGTAGATGAGGCTGGCCTCGAATCTGCAATCCTCATGTCTCAGTCTCCCAAGTAATGGGATTATAAGCATATGTCACCATGCCTGTCTTTCTGACAGTGTTTTAACTTTTTCTTCACAATTAAGTTTTATGCTTAGTTTTTAAATAAAGGTGAAGAATATTTAAAATTATTCCTAATGAAATGATTTTTGTAAAAAAGATATGCACTAAGATAACTAAATATTTGACATTTAGATTTTAGGTGGATATTAAAATCTCATTTCAATTATTTGAAAATTATGCAAATTCCATTCTAAATTTCCTCACTTATTGTTTTATGAAAAAAGAAATGTATATTACTTCTCAAGTTATTGATGCCTACATACAGGACAATAAAATATTTAATCTTATTATTGTCCACCTAATGTGACTTTCTATAAGAAGAAAAAAATAAAAATAAAAAGACTCAAACTATCCTCTGTCCATTTTTTATGGAGAAAAACAAACAAACAGGCAAAAACCAAAATTGAAGAAAAGGAAAATAAACAGTATGATTAGAAAATGCACACTTACTCAATGTGCATTGCTGCTGAATCTATATGTGTTTGATATTGAGTTATTATTCCAGAGATTTTTTTTAATGGCAAAATCTTTGAAAAAGTTGAAAAATATTTTGGCACAGTTCTTGTTTCAGGTAGCAAATTTTTCATAGGAAATAAAATATTCTTAATATACACCCCGTGTTTCTTTTATCATTGGAATGAGAGTTTAAAATATATTTTAGAATTTATTTTTTCAAGTAGCTGTTTCAGTAAAATTGAACCACCAATGTTGTATATTAAAATAATAGATTCAAATGATTATCAATACAGTTTCCATTTACCCATTTATCTAATTTTGTTAAAGAACTAATTTCAAGTCAGGAGTGGTGGTACACTCTTGTAAACCAGTATTTGGGAGACTGAGACAGGAGGATTGTAGGGTTGAGGATAGTAATGAGATTCTCAGTAACCTAGTGAGACCCTGTTTCAAAGTAAAAATTAAAAAAGGGCTGAAGATGTTATAGTTAGATATAAATTAACTATTCTGAATAACTTGTAAATTGGTATTTGGAGTTCATGCAATTGAATCATGAGGGTTTTAATCACAGTAGTAGATAAATCCATTGTAATGATTTTACCTGAGTGTGGCCTAGGCCTATAGGATATGGCTGGAGAAGGTGGGACCCCTGGGGGTGGAAGTTTGAGGATTATATATGGTTCCTCCTTCCATTTCTCTCTCTCTCTCTTTGTTTCTAGTCTCCATGAAGTGAGGAGTGAAGTCTTGTTCTCTCCCTCTTCTCCCTTCCCACCTCCATGTCTTGAGATCTACAGTCTACAACCTAACATAGACTGAACTTAAAAATCTCCAAACAGTAAGCAAATAAATCTTCCTTCTTCTAAGTTACATGACTCTTCTTCTAAGTCACATAGACTGAACTTAAAATCTTCAAACAGTAAGCTAATAAATCTTTCTTCTTCTAAGTTACATGATCAGTTTTTTTGAGTATAATAATGTAAATGATGACATACAGAAAATAGTACCAGAGGAGTGGGGTCATGGCTATATCTAAGTTGACCATGTGGATTGTAAGTCTTTGGAACTGGCTTGTGAGAAGAAATTGGAAGGGCCAGAATTTGACTAGAAAGGTGGACAGTAGAGACTGTACTCAGGATATTTGAGAGGGCAGAGGACTCCATAGGAAAATAGAGTAAATATGTGTTACACTTTGACAAAGAATTTATCAGCATTTTGCCTGTGTCCTGAAACTTTATGTGAGGCCAAATTTAAAGACAATAGGCTGATTAACAAATAGACAGAGGAAATCTCAAAACAGCAAAATACTCCAAGTGCAGTATGGATATCGATATCCACATTCAGTAAATTGTACACTGAATTTCATTAATGGAAAGTAAAGCAGAGAGACTTTATAGAGTTGTAGTTTGGCGAGAAAGGCATGGATAAAGCTGGAGCCCAGAAAGATGATGTTGTGGAAGAAAGTAAGATGGCTGGATAGAAGGAGTAAGTGGTGGCTCTGATGGTGGCAGGGCCAACAATGGCCATGATGGAGGTGGCATATTTACTTGGGGTCAGGGAGTACCTAGATGGAATTGGAGCCAGCAGTAGCCTAGATTGACATGGGTCCAGTTGTGGCCTAGTTGAAGTGGGCCCTGCAGCTGTGATTGAAAATGGACCATAAAGAGGGATTTAAAAGGGCATGACTACCTTTCCTGCTTGTGGTCTATCTCACCACTCACATAATACTGGTTATGCTGGAAACAAGGGATCATGGAGATTTCTCCCCTGATTTCAAAGGAAGGCCTGGGAAGCCAGGCAACACATGGAAGGGTTGGAGTCCCCACAAGCAGGTCCAAATGGGACAATTTGTAAAGCTGTGAAGGTGAAGCCAAGGCTACAAGAAGAACATACAATTTAGAAATGCCAGAAATGTAGAAAAACCATGAGGAAAGGCTGCTAGCTCAGAGCCATGGAGCCAGGTGGAAAAGCCAGTAATGAGCCCATTGCAATCAACCAGGTGACAGGGACAGGGCTTCCAAGAGTGCCAGAAATTGATCCTTAGAAGCAAATACTTGCCCTGCCAGATTTCAATATTGCTTTGATCCCATTTCTTTTTACTATGGCCCCATTTCTCCCTTTGAAAATGCAAATGTTTACTCTTTGTCATTGTATATCTGATTCATGTACCCTGCTTTTTTTTTTTAATTTTATCTTCATTTCTTTTACAGGGACTCACAAGAGATCACTTTGAGTTCCAGAGGAGAGTTTGGGCTTAGGGACTTTTCAGTGATGCTTTCAGTGGGGACTCTTGGAGACAGACTAAATGCATTTTACATTCTAAAACAGGCATGAACTCTTCAAAAGGCCAGGGCTAGAATGATATAGTTAGATATAAAATGACCTCTGAAGCACTCATGAATTGATATTTGGAGTTGATGCAATTGAGTAATAAGAATTGTAATCCCAGTAGTGGATAAATTTCTCTGGGTAGATTACCTGGGTGGTGGCTTAGGCTGGCAGGATGTGGACAGAGAAGGTGGATCCTGAGGGTGTAATTTGGGGGATTATATATCATTCATCCTCCCCCAGATCTCTCTCTTGCTTCTGGTTTCCATGGTGTAAGGACCAGATCCCATGTGTTCTCCTTTTCTCTGCTTCCCACTCTCATGTCTTGAGATCCGTAGTTCCCAACTTCCATGGACTGAACACAAAAAATCCAAACTGTGAACAAATACATTTTCCCCTAAGTTACATGTTCAGTTCTTTATAGTATAGCAGTGAAAAATGCTGACTAATTCAAGGGGTGTAGCTGAAAGGTTTAATGCCCCTGAGTTTAACCCCCAGTAACCCTCCCCCACACACACATACACACACACAAACTTGTTTCATATCCTTATCTTTTAATCTACTTACTCATTGAAATAATACTATACTTGTAATTGTGTTCTTTTCTCATAACAATTCTCATGAGCACATCATTCCCATTTAATCACTCTTATTCAAGCTCATGACATATTTGATATTTGATTATCACTTTCTGTTCAAAAATATTTTAAAATGTAAGTTTATTTTTAGTAAAATATACCAATTTGAAAATTAAACCAAATTTGCAACTAGCTTTCTCATCAATTTTCTCACTTCTCAAATCCACTGACCTAGGAGTATTCTCACTGCTAGGAATTTTTAAAATATTCTTATAATGGATATAGTTGATAGGAATATGTCAATTTCCTAAACCAAATTATGAAAATTGAAGACTTTGGAATCCACAGACTAAAATATCTGTATGATTAAGCTGCTCATTTTGCAGGCTTCCCTGGCATCACTGTAGGAATCTTAAGTTGAAGAGTGATCATCTCAGTGCCCTGGAGGATAAGAACTTGTGGTGTAATGATGTCCAAAGTGGCACTCAATGCCCTAGAATCAATTTAGATTTCTGAAAATAGTCTACCAGCTCACACACTAGTCTACTTTCAGGATAGAATAAATATGTGTGTAGAGATTTGTAAGAAAAGATTTGTGGTGGCAGATAGACACACAAAGTCCTAACACAATCAATAAACTTATAAATGTATTCTCCTGACATCATAAAAGTAAGATTATAATATTACTCTACTGAGGAGTAAAGGCATGTTATTTCTTTCTTCCACAGAAACTATTATTCCATAAGTGACTGATTTTATATATATATATATATATATATATATTTGTAGTTTCTTTTTTATATGTGTTATATATATAACACACACACATATATATTGTTTATATATATGCATATATATATATACTATAATAATTATATATACTGTTTCTTTTTTATTTTCTTTTTACTTGAAATCTGATCCTGATCATCAATGTTCTGTATGAGAAATTATTTAATAATTGAGAAAAAATCTGAGCTGAGAAATTCTCTACTAATTTAATTAAATAAAAGTCATCTCTATTATGAACTTTGCCATCATAACCACCACCAAAATCCTCTAAAACATGCCAGGTATTGTGTTAGATAATTGAAATATGCTCTATCATTCTATCATTAGTGTCTTTATCTGTAAACTATAGTCAAAGTCTCCTTTGGGCTGATCCATCTGTAGTCCCTACAGAACAGAAAATTTACAGATTGGAGGGCAGGGTTAAGAGGACCAACAGGCTATGACTAAACACCCAAGCAGCAACAACATCAGGAAGCCATCATATTCATGCCAATAAGAGTAAGGGAAGGAGTGGAATGCTATGAACCTTACTAGGGGATACAGCCTTACAGATGGGAGTTGTGACAGAGGAATACAGCTACAACATAAAAAACTGCCATGAGGCTGGGCAGGAGGAAAATTAACTCAACTTATTCTCTTATTCTCTAAGTTTCATCTAGAGCCTCCTCTTGGTTGAAATCAACTCAAGCTAAAGATCAAGGCTTCCTAGTGTTACAGCCCATGATGCACAGACTCTAGGAGCATAGGAAAGGGTGGGGAAGGAACAGAGACTGATCACAAAGAAGTCATTAAATATAGAAGTAATTAGCAATGCTAGAATTTAAGTGAAGTTCTGTCTTTTCCAAAAGCATCACCCTTCACCTTCAGATATACTTAAACTTCCATTTGACATTTAGATTAAACCATGATCTAATAAGAAATTAAAGATAACAAGTGAAGAGAAAAAAAGAAACTAGTCCTTTCATTTTCCCTTTCATGAAGATAGGCATTTTTTGATGTTTGAAACTTCTTTCCCCTCAAAAAGTTCCTGTGACAATGGTAGTGGCAGTGGTGGTGTTGGTGGTAGTACTGGTGATAAGAATGATAGTTCTTAAAATTTAGAATTTTGTAAACAGAATTACTATGTTTTGCCTCATGCAGATTAAATTTGAATTTCTTATATTAAAGAAGAAAACATCTCAGCTGCCAGAGACTCATAGGAAAGAGTTGTTGATTCACACTTGCTTGGTGGAACAGCTGATGCTGTGTGGCCCCCTGTGGTTCAGAAGGGAGAGTGGGATGCTCAAGGCCACCCCTGTGAACTGCCCACCATGACTGACAGATAAACATGCTTAGTTTTCACATGCAAATTGATCTCCAAGTGTTTTTATATCACTGAAGCTCTGTGATCTTATTTATAAATCTCAATATATTAATGTTCTGCATTTTACTATATCTACAACCACATAAACACCATTTCATACTTACTTGTCCCTCATGTGTAAGTCAAAAAAATATTTCTGAATTTATTATTCCTCAGATAATATGCTCATGTAGTAAGAAAAGTTACTCACTTAATTAGTATTTATTGATCACCTACTGTGGGCCAAGCATTGTTCTAGGCACTAGGAATCTAGTTGTAGATAAATCAATAAAAAATTTCTGACCTCATTATCATGGAAAATAAGTAATAAAAATGCATAAATAAAACATGTAGCATTCTATATAATGATAAGTGCCAATGAATAAAAACAAACAGGAAAACAGGGAAAAGGGATTAAAAGCATCAGGGAAAAAGTATTTCCATGATATATTACTGTTTAGAAAAAGGGAAAAATAAACAATAATTAAGTAATAACTGAGATTAAGATATTATCTTGAACCAATGCATTGTCATGAATCTGTAATTCCAGCAATTCAGGAGGCTAAGGCAAAAGGATGACTTGAATCCAGGTGTTCAAGATTATCCTGGGCAATATAGGGAGATTCTGTCTCCGAAAAAAAAAATATTACTGCATGTACTTTCTATGTATTATCTAATTTAAAAAAGTCAACTACACTAATGAATCATCTAGTTGACCAGAAATTTGGATATGAACTATGATTTTCTTATAGACAGATTTACTTAGAAGAGTAAGAAATAGTTTGAGGAGTGTTGGGATTAGCTCTTCTATAAATGTTTTATAAAATTCACTTGGAAAACCATCTGGCCCTGGGCTTTTGTTTGATGGTAAACTCTTTATTGCTGTTTCTATCTCTTTGATTGCTATTGGTCAGTTGAAGTTTTCTATATTTTCTTGACTCAATTTAGGAAGGTTATATGTGTCTAGAAATTCATCAATTTCTTCTAGATTTTCCATTTTGTTGGAGTATAGTTTTTCCAAATAGTTTCTGATGATCCTCTGTATTTCCATACTGTCGGTGGTAATATTGCCTTTTTCATTTCTTACTTTGGTAATTTGGGTTGATTCTCTCTTCTTTTGGTTAAGTTGGCCAATGGTTTATCTATCTTGTTTATTTTTTCAAGAAACCAGCTTTTGGTTTTGTTGATTTTCCATATTGTTTTTTTATTCTCTACTTCATTAACTTCTGCTCTGATTTTCATAATTTCCTGTCTTCTACTAGCTTTAGAGTAGGACTGTTCTTTTTTTTTTTTTTTGAAGTGCTTTGAGCTGTGTCATTAGGTTATTTATTTGGTGATTTTCTGTTTTTCTTATGTGGGCACTCAGTGCTATAAATACTCCTTTGAGTACTGCCTTCAAAGTGTCCCAGAGGTTTTGATATGTTGTGTCTCTCTTTTCATTGGTTTCTAGGAATTTTTAAATTTCTCCCCTTACTTCTTCTATGACCCAATCCTCAATCAGTAATGTGGTGTTCAGTCTCCATATGTTTACATAGTTACTCTGGGTCTTCTTAGAGTTGATTTCTAGTTTCACTCCATTGTGGTCTGAAAAGATGCAGGGAATTATGTTACATTTTTTGAATTTGTCAGTGCTCTCTTTGTGGCCCAAAATGTGGTCTATTTTGGAGAAGGTTTCATGTGCAGCTGAGAAAAATGTGAATTCAGCTGTAGCTGGGTGAAATATTCTGTATATGTCTAACAGGTTCATTTGGTTTATGGTATTATTTAGGTCCAAAGCATCTTTACTGACCCTTTTTTTAGAAGATCAGGATAGTGATGTGAGAGGAGTATTGAAGTCTCCTAGTATTAGTGTATTGGGATCTATGTGTGACTTTATATCATGCAGAGTTTGTTTTATGAGAGTGGCTGCACCTACATTTGGGGCATAGATAATTGTTACTTCCTCTTGCTGGACTGTTCCTTTTACTAGTAAAAGGTGACCTGCTTTGTCTCTTTTGATGAGCTTAGGCTTGAAATCTAATTTATCTGATATCATAGTTGCTACTCCTGCTTGTCTTCAAGTTCCATTGGTATGTATTACCTTACTCTAGTCCTTCACCTTTAGTTTGTTGGAATATTTACTTGTGTTTATTGGTATGTTTGTTGCAGGCAGCATATAGATGGATTCTGGGTTTTGATCCATTTTGCCACCTTGTGCCTTTTATTGGGGAGTTGAGGCCATTTATATTCAGTGTGATTATTGAGAGATGACTTTTAATTCCTAACATTTTGAATTTTGAATTCTGTTTTCGGTGGTGTTTATTCTTCTTTGCTTAGTGGTTTGCTTAGTTATTGTTTCTCTGGTTCTGATGTTTACTTGTTAGTTCTTCTTTGTAGTTAATCTCTTTGAGTATTTTCTCTAGTGCTGGTTTGGAAGACATAAATTCTTTCAGTTTCTGTTTGTCATTGAAGATTTTTATATGGAAAGAAACAGGACCCTCCCAAACTCATTCTATGAAGCACACATCACGTTAATACCAAAGTCAAATAAACATAGCCCAAGAAAAGAAAACTATAGGCCTATATCATTGATGAACTTAGATGCAAAACTACTAAACAAAATAATAGCAATGAGCATTCAAAACCACATCAAGAAAATTATACACCATGACCAAGTCGGGTTCATCCCAGGGATGCAAGGCTGGTTCAACATACAAAAACAACCCACGTAATTCACCACATAAAGAGAATCAAAGACAGAAATCACATGATCATTTCAATTGATGCTGAAAAAGCATTTGACAAGATTCAACACCCATTCATGATAAAAGCACTTCAGAGAATCAGAATAGAAGGAACATTCCTCAACATCATAAAGGCAATATAAAATTAAAAACATTCCAGTTTCCAAATTTTTGGAAGACTTGAGTCATTTGTGCAAAAATGTTCAATTAACTACTTTTAATAAATAATCTTTAGAGATATCATAAAATGATGATCACTGGAGTGATTTTAAGCAGTGATCCATTTGATTAATAAACCTAACTTTGTTTTTAAAGATAAAGACAGAATAGAAAGTTCAAAAGCAATATTGGGCATCTATTATTTAATACCCGAAAGCAAATATTTCATTTGTAGAAAAATCTATATGTGAATCTGACCTTTGATATTTAATAGCTGAATGGCACTGAGTAAGCTCAGTAATTTCTCCAGTCTATTTTATGAAATGAGGATAATGTTGCCGAAATGTTGTTTATTGGATTAAGTGAGATAAGGCATGTAAATTACTAAATATAAGATTTGGCTTGTAGTAAGTGCATACTGGGTATTGGCTTTCATTGTCATAATCCAGATTGGATATGCACATACCATTTTGCTAATACTCTTCACCACATTCCAAGTACAGAGACTGAGGTTTTAAAATTGGCTTTTCAGCACAAATGTAAAATCTATATTAAACATTCTTGGAATTTCAAGCAGAAAATAGACTTATGAGAAATGTAATACTCAGGGGATTTATGCAGAATTGTGGAACATGTGTATTATAAATAATTTCAGCACCTTTTCTCTATGAGAAGAAATATAAACTTCCAAAAATGCAATTTCTTTTTTACCAGATGCTGAAAAAAAAATTGCATCCAAATAAAAATGTCAAGGGCAGTGGTTATGCATAATTAAATTTCAAGAATGTTAGAATTAAATGATTCATCTAGGTATATTATCTCTATGACTTGCCTCATGCACTCAAATAATTAAATGATAGCTAAGTGGTACACAGAGTAAAGGGGGATCAACGCTTAAGACAGGTCTGGGAGAGAAGACACTGAGCTAGTATCATATGACATAGGAACAGTACCCAAGAAGATATCAATGGAGAGTCAGACACTGGGCAAGTGGACAGAGTATTGGTACCACAGCATCTGACCGCAATTGTATCAGATAGTGCTGAGTAGGAAATCGGTGGGTTAGACATGACTATTTGGTCATCAGGTGAGCATCACTGTGAGGGCCTGTAGAGTGGTAGACAAGTAAGTTGCAAAGAACCACCAGGTCTGGAGGTATGGTGATGAAAGACAGAATCAAAGAAGGCAAGAAGGCACTGAACAACACTTTCCTATTTTAATAATAGCGATAATGTTAAGAAAATATTGTATTTCTCAGAAATTGCTTTTTCTCCATAAGTTTTTGTGTAGGATATCTACATAAAGCATATAGTCTCCTTTGTCTTTTATTAGAAGCATATCCACACAGTTTCAGACACATCGAAAATAAATCCTATAGGAGGAAAACTGAAAATACATGATTCTGTATCTTCATGTAAACATATATTTGAAATGTTAAAGTTCTTTAAACAGTAGTAATTTGAATCATTTTAATGTCTAAACATTCATGGATTAAAATATTCATAAGTTTCCATTTTCTTAGATATGGTTAACCATATCCAAGTTTTGCCAGCACCATTTGTTGAAGTATGTTTTTGGCTCCTTTGTCAAAAACCAACTGACTGCAAGTGTGTGGGTTTGTTTCTGAGTCTTCTATTCTGCTCCATTCATATTTGTGTCTGTTTTTGTGACAATACCATGTTCTTTTTATTACTGTGGCTTTTATAGTTTGAAGTCATGACTCTTTTTGCTAATAACTAATTTAGCTATTCTGAACTTTTTGTTTTTCCAAATGAATTTAAGTACTGATTTTTCTATTTAATGGGTATCTCATTAAATCTGTAGATCGCTTTTGGGAGATTGGCCATTTTGATATTTATTCTGCCTATTCAACAGCATGGGAGATTTTCATCTTCTAAGGTCTTCTTTGATTTCTTTTTTCAACTTTTTATAGTTTTCTTTATAGAGGTCTTTTACTTCCTTGGTTAGGTTTATCCCCAAGTATTTTATTTTGGGGATACTATTATGTTTTTCACCCAGCACAAGAGTCAATTCAAGATGGATCAAAGACCTGAAAGTCAGACCAGAGACCTTGCAGCTACTTGGAGAGGACATAGGTCCAATACTTCAACACATAGGCACAGGTAAAAACTTTCTCAACAAGACTCCAAAGGCATAAGCAACTCAAAGGAAGATCAATACATGGGATTCCATTAAGCTGAAGAGATTCTGTGCAGCAAAAAATCTATCAAGAACCTCAACAGAGAGCCCACAGAGTAGAATAAAATTTTTGCCAGCTACTCCTCTGATAGAGAAGTAATATCTAGAACTCAAGAAACTCACAGCTAAGAAAACAAATAACCCAATCAAAAAATGGGCAAATGATCTAAATAGACACTTTACAAAAGGAGAAATACAAATGGCCAATAAATGTATGAGGAAATATTCAACATCATTAGCAATCAGAGAGATGCAAATCAAAACTACCTTGAGATTTCACCTAACCCCAATAAGAATGGCAATCATCAAAAACACAAACAACAACCAATGTGGCAACAGTGCAGAGAAGTGGGAACCTTAATACATTGTTAGTGGGATTGGAGATTAGTGCAACCACTTTGGAAAACAGTATGGAGGATCCTCAGATGAATGGGAATGAACCTACCGTATGATCCAGCAGTACCACGTCTGAGTATCTACCCAAAACCAAACCATTAGACAAATGCATGTGTATCTATGTTTATAGTCACACAATTCACAATTACCAAACTGTGGAACCAGCCAAGATGTCCATCAACAGATGAATGGATTACAAAACTATGGTATATGTACACAATGGAATTTTACTCAGTCATAAAGAAGAACAAATCATATCATCTGCAGGGAAATGGATGGAACTGGAAAACATTATGTTAAGTGAGATTAGTCAGTCACAAAAAGTAAAAAATCAGATGCTTTCCACAATATGAAGAATCTAGGGAGAGAGTAGATCATAGGAGGGACTCTAGATAAGAAGGAGAAACCTTAGATGAGCAAGGAAGGTGACCTGTCTGAAGGTCACAGGGGAGGGAACACCCTAATGCACAAGATGTACATTCACAAACATATCAAAGTCAATCACTAAACTGAACTTGAAAAGGAGGGAGGGAAAAGGAGTGGGGCAGGAATTGGGGAAGGGTTAAATGAGAGTTGTGTGCATGTATGCCTTTATGAGCTTGTACCTAACAAAGATGTAGGATTACAATGCACCAATAAAAACAAATAAATAAATAAATAAATAAATAAATAAATAAATAAATAAATAAATAAATAAAGTTTCTGAACTTTTTACCTAAAAAGTAAAAATGAAATGAAATAAAATATTAATAAATGTCACCTGATGTCCTCAGGTCATGAGATTATGTAGAAGGCGGCATAATCTGTGTTCTAAGCGGGCTTTTGTTCTTGGGAAACAGTGATCCTGCCAGGAATTCTGGACAAATCCTCTGTGTTCAGGCAGACTTGAGTTTCACACAGTCTCCACTGCCTTTTAACTTTGGAAGCACAAACCTACTCCTTAACCCCTTTGAATATTGCTATTTCAAAATAATGATATTACTTTCATTAAATATGATATTGTACTTACATTTTTGACAGAAGTCTAACCACAATGAAAAAAACAGCTATTTTTCTCTTATTATTAATATCTAGAATGGCAATAAAAATACAAGATAAAATAAAATTGAGTGTAAAATTGAATGCTACAACATTGCATGTAGACATTCAGAGGGAAATTAATAGGAGAATAATTTTTCTGTCAAGCACACACTTTTGCCTGTTACGGTTACTTACTTCATCCTAATGTGTTGAGAAGACATCCTAAGTATATAGACCATTTTGCTTAAGAGAACACCTGCAAAATTTTCTCACATTCTGATCCCTGGTTTCCTTCAGTAGGTTCAGAAGCATAAGAATCAGGCATGGATTCTCATCTTAATCTCCCAAGAGATTAATAGCAATAATAATGATAGTTATGATAGCAAAATTAATAGCTAAAACTTTAGTAGCTTCCATGTATCAGACACTCTCCAAAGACCATTATATACACTTACTCATGATTATCTACATAGTATATATCAGAAATCTGAGGCACAGAGTGGTTATATAACTCATTCAAGGTTATATAGCTAGTATATAGCTGGTAAACAATAGAACAAGGATTGAAACTTAAATAGTCTTATTTGTACCCCTAGACCTAAATAGACATTTCTCACAAGAAGACATACAAATGGCCAACTGGTACATGAAAAAATGCTCGGCATTGCCAGTCATCGGGGAAATGCAAATGAAAATCACAGAAAGATATCTCTTCAACCCAAGAACAAGGACAAGTGTCAAGAAGTCTAATGATAACAAGTGCTACTGAGGATGTAAAGTAAAGGAAACACCTGTACATTGTTGGTGGGAATGTAAATTTGAATCTTGGAAAAATGTATGGAAGTTTATACAAAAATTGAAAGTAGAACTACCACATGACACAGCAATCCACTACTGAGTATATGAAAAGAAATTGGTGTTTTGAAGAGACATTTGCCCATAATTCATAGTAGCAGTAGTCACTAAAGCCAAGAAGTACAAACAACTTGAGTGTGAAATAATTAATAAGTGGATAAAAATATGATACGCACTCAAAGGAATAATATTCATCCATAAAATACAAAGATGTGTCATCATTTACAACAATATGGATGGAACTGGGGATCATGATGCTAAATATACCATTAAACTATAGCTCTTTTTAATTAAGAAGTTTAAACTGTGTTGGTATCATATATTGAGAACTTTCATGTTACAAAGTTGCTATTATTCTGGGAGATGGTTCTGTCATGATTAATTGGAGGCAGTGAAATAATATTTAACTAGCAATAATAGTTCTGCTCTCAAACTAGAGAAGGATGTCCTGGGGAATCTAGCTGACAAAGCTGATATAGATGTGTTTTTTCACAAGTTATTCTTTTTATTATTATGGCACTGTAATCATACATCTTTGTTAGGTACAAGCTGATAGAAGCACACTTGCACATCTCTCATTTAACTCTTTCCCAATTCCTACCCCATTCCCTCTCCCCTCCTCCTTCTCATGTTCAGTTTAGTGATTGACTTTAATGTTTGTGAAAGTATATCATGTGCATTAGGGTGTTTTCCTCCCACCCAATCCCTTCCTTTAAGTCATCTTCTTTGCTCATCTAAGGTTTCCTTCTTCATCTGGAGTTCCTCTTATGTCCCACTTTCTCCCTAGCTTTTGCATATTAGGGTAAGCATACGATTTTTTACTTTTTGTGACTGACTAATCTCACTTAACATAATGTTTTCCAGTTCTATCCATTTCCCTGTAAATAACATGATTTTGTTCTTCTTTATGGATGAGTAAAATTCCATTGTGCAAATATCCCATAGTTTTGTAATCCATTCATCTGTTGATGGACATCTTGGCTGGTTCCATAGTTTGGCCATTGTGAATTGTGTATTTGGGGACAGAGGTTAAATACTTGCAATTCTTTTGAGACTTCTTGATCTTAGATAAGCATAGTTGAAGAGTTATGGCCATTTATAATTGAATAATATGTTCATAAGAAAAATTTATACTATTAGTAGATATCCCACAGACATCTACACTAGACAAATAACTATTGAAATTGTCGCAGGGCTGAGTTTCCAAAGGCTCCACAACCCCAAGTTTTTTGTCTGGTTCTGGATCAATTATCTCCCACTCATTTAATTGTTTTTATCAAAACAAACCAAATAAATAGAGGAACTAAAGCAACAAGGAATTAATCAACCACCAAACTCTCACTGTTGAATTTTAGTTTGAGAAGAAACATTAAGATATTTTATATCATTCACTCAAGAGGCAATAGAAAATGATGATTATGAATTCAGGCCTTGAAGCCAAATTGCTAGGTTGGAATTGTGGCTTCACCATTTACTATCTGTGTGACTTAATGCAAGTCACTTAACTACTCTATGCCTCAGGTTTCTCATCTGTAATATGGATAAAACTTTTGAATACAGGTTAACAATTTGTTATGGGGATTATGTGTAAATTTTTAGAATATGTTGATACTTAATTTGAGACTTCCTGTTTAAGAGGTACCTAGTAATCTGGAAAAGTGCTCCATAATTATGAATGAAGAGAATACATGTTACTTGCTATTTTTTTAATTGAACCAGAAATAAACTCATGTATGCTTTAGCTAGAAATGGTTTTAATCAGCTCCTGAAAGTACATTGATGACTTTTCAGAAATGTGACTAATCTATGTCTCATTGGTAGTTTGAGGTCAACCACGATGAATTTCATATCACAAAAATCAGAAACTGGCCAGCAAGTGCTACAAGTCAGCCCTAGGTCCCAGAGAAGTAGTTGTGAAACATTAGCATCACACCAATGACTGTTTTAGCATTTTGTAATTTCTTTCAACAAGTATCCACTTAGTACCTGTTATGTTCCATATATGTGGGATGCATGGATGGGCAAAACAGAAATGCATAATGGCCAAAGACAGTAGGATATAATCTTTGGTCTTTAACAGATTTATAGTAGCTAAAATAAAAACAAACCATTATAAAAAGTCTCATCTTTCTATAATTTCTTTTCTTCAACATATTGTGATAATTTTTTTTATATGTGGTCCAAATGGCTAAAGATATCCATTATAGGAATTCCCAATAGAATTTGTGGTTTATTCAATATGTCTTCTCCAACCTGAGCACAAAAATTGCCACTTATCAGGTACATAACAAATGTTTATTGAATAAAATATTGAAAACGGGGACAGGTGGCCTGCAAAAGTTGGAATATCTGAGATGGCTTAGGAGAGTCAGATAACTAAGATTCTGTGATTATGTTTCATTTATGGTAAATGTTTCTCTATGGTTGTCTGCATAGTACTTATATCCCAATTGTAAAAAAATTATATAATAACTAAATAAGATTAGAATAAGATTTTTTACATTGTATCAATATAGTTTTAAATATATAGCAACAAAATAATAGCTGACATGCTACCCTATTGATCCAATCACTTTTCATGGATCACTTAAAATAGTCCTCAAATAATACTAAGAGATAGGCAAGTTCTGTTTCTATTTTGCAAATAAGGGAAAAAGAAGCATGAGCTTAAGTTGCTCTGAATAATAGTTCTAAAGGTGGAGTCAAGAGTTAGAATAAGTGTAAGTTTGTAACTAATACTTTCTTCATTATGTTACTAACGGTTAGTTTACTCTTTTTCTTACATTTGCTTAATTTTTCCTTTGATATTAAGGATTATTCTTTATTAAAAGCAAATTAATCACTACAAGTGAGCCAGTTCCTTAAATTGCTCATTTTAGGCCACAGCAAAGATGATAAAACAAAATAAGTACCCTACATAAGACAATCCACAAAGTAACCCAGTTTTGTTTGAGGAGAACTGACTCTTCAAAAGCGACTCAAATTGTTGAGAAATCAAATAGAACAAGTTTATAAGTCTAACTATTCCTTTGGGTTTGAGGATTACTGAAATCTAGTAGGCCTAAGAAATAACTTTGCCAGTCAATCTTAAACTGTAAATTACCAGTCTTAAGGAGGAGATGTTCTTTTATCTCAAAGACAAGTCGGGGAAGGAAATGGTATAATAAGCATAAAAATGTTTTCTGTTAAAAAATTTTAATGATTTTTTCAGTTCCTAGAACAGAAACTTTTTTGTTTGTTTTAAACCTATAAAATCTACTTTGTATTTTACATTTTATTTTATAAGTATAACGAGAATGTGTTCAAGTATATTACTTTTAACAGTGATATTAATGTAATATTAATGGTAGTTAAAATTAGCACTTATCATTGCCAATCACATTTCTATTAAAATATATAGTTTTTTATATTCATTAACTTAATCCTCCCAATAACACTTATTGGGTGTTTTTATAGTAGCCCACTTTAAAAAGAGAATATTGACATATAAAGAGACTAAATAACTTGCCAAGCTGGTAACTGGTAGATCCTTGTTACAAAATACATATAAAATTTCTAAATTGAAAGATATAATATTTTCGTCAATTAAGTTGCATAAATCCAAAGCCTAAAAAGTCATTGTGTTTGAGAGTATACTGCTTTGTGGTGGTGCATGCTTGTAATCCCAGCATTTGGGAGGCTGAGACCGGAGGATCTGGGTTCGTGGCCAGCCTCAGCTACTTAGTGAGACACTCCGCAACTTAGTGAGACCCTGTTTAAAAATAAAGAATAAAAAATAGGGCTGGGGGTATAGCTCGGAGGTAGAATGCCCCTGAGTTCAATCCCCAGTACTGAAAAAAAAGAAAAAATAGGTCATGTCAGAAGGGAGAAAAGGAAGAAAGATAAGAATCAAGAAGTCTTAGCAATCATTGGTGGTTATGTCTGACCTGGCATAGACTTACTTCTTTCATGCTATATTTCTTCATAAGTGTTTTGCTGATCCCATTTAGACAAGGCCATATATTTTTATTATTCTAAAAATATCCTACTCCCTACTTCTATTTCCTTAATTCTCTCTAACTGGAATGTCTTTTCCTTAAATATCACTTCTCTAAAATTTGCTATTCTCTCATAGTCTTTATTGTGTGAAACTCAATTCAGGGGATCTTCTCTACCCTCAGGTGGAAACCCTGTGGGATCCACCACTCCCACTCCCTCCTCTAGGTGCCCTCATCACTCTACCTCAGAGGCGGCTCTTCTCAATGCCTCTTTGCTAATGTTTTCAAAACTATCCTCCTCTTTAACTTCAATATTCAGAAGGAGAAATTCTATTTTTATCGCTTCCATACCAGACTTTAGTAAAATTTTCTAGTGATCAGAGCTGACCAGCAATGAATGGCTGAAGTATTCTCCCAAACTATATCATAAAGAATGAGATTGCTGTCTACCAAGGATATTTTAAAAGAGAATTAGTTTGACCACTATGGAGATCAATATGAAGATTTCTCTAAAGAGTAGAAATGGAGCCACCATACAACCCAGCTCTATCACTCCTAGGTATCTTTCCAAAATGATTAAAGTCAGAATACTGTAAAGATACATGTATATCCATATTCATAACAGCAAAATTTACATTTTATATAAATTACCAAATTATGGAATCAGCCTAGGTATTTGTCAACAGATGAATGGATAACAACACAAACACACACACACACACACACACACACACACACACACACACACACACGCACAGGAATTTTACTTGGCCATAAAGAAAAAAATTATGTCCTTTGTAGGAAAATGGATAGAATTGGAGAATATTATGTTAAGTGAGATCAGCCAGTCTCAGAAAGTCAAAGGTTAAATGTTTTCTGTCATATGTAAAAGCTAGAGAGAAAATAAGAAACAAAAGGAACTTTAAGAGCTAAGGGTGTAGCTCAGTGGCAGAGCACCTGCCTAGCAAGCGCAAGGCCCCAGGTTTGATCCCCACAAAAAAAGGAGGGGGGGTGGATTTTAGATAATTAAGGTGAGTGACCAGTAAGTAAAAAAGTAGAATAGTGGAAGGGGATTGGGAAAGGTAGGTAGAAAGGGAAAGAACTAATGAATAAAAAAAAAAAAATTCAAATAATGCTATGCCCATTTATGAAGGTGTCATTACCATAACACCAATCTATTATGTACAGGAAGGAGTGGGTGGCAAGGTGGGACCTGAATGGAAACATACCAAGACCTGTGTACCTATTTTTTGTATGACAAAATAATATATAGTATATATTATATCATATAGTATCATATACCAATAAAAGTATAAAAATAGAAAAAAACAAATGAGAGTTATTCCAGATGATTTCTGAAGTCCCTCTTTAATATCAAGTACCTATTTAACTGGTTTTTGTTGTTGTTGTGGTGGTGGTACTGGGGATTGAACCCAGAGGCATTCTACCTTGAGCTACACTCCCAACCCAATTTTATTTCTTATTTGGAAACAGGGTCTCACTAAGTTGAGGAGTGTCTCACTACTTGCTGAGGCTGTCTTTGAACCTGTTATCCTCCTATCTCAACCTCCCAAATACTGGGATTACAAGCGTGTGCCACCACACCTGACCTTTTTAACTTTTAAAAAGTCAAAGCAAGGAAAATAATGTTAATTAACCAGTTTACATAATTTTAGATATATATATGCATTTCTATTTACATAAAAATTGAAGCAAAGATTAAGATCAAGGCAGGTTGAGAAACTAATTTTAGATTTTCAATGAGAAGTAGACTTTAATCTGAAAGAAAGAAAGGAGAGAAAAGACCAATTCCATATTTTAAAACTATTGTTGACAGCAAACATTTTTATTTTACTAGATTTTTTTACATTATTTTACTGAACAGATGTAGTCCAAAATATTATTACAGAAATGCAGTAATGGAATACAAATATATAAACTTGTAGAAACATCTTATTTTGTATTACCTCATTTTTATTTTCATGTGTTTTTCTTCTTTAGTTTTAATTTTCACATGTGTGACATTTAATAAATTAGTAATGACTGAACAGTAAAGACATTTTAGGGCAGAACTATAAATACATTTCATAATATTCAAAATGAGATTAAAATGTGTTAGAACTCACCACCTTTGACAGGATTTCAATAAAGCATTCTTCTGTTTTTATTTAAAAATGTGTTAGAAAAGTAATTGTATATAGTTAATTGCTGAAGAGGGATGGTTCATCATTAGACTATCAACTATTTTTAAAAATTTTAATCCACAGTTAAAGAAACTTAGATTCCAAGTATTTGTTCTGGCAATTTTCATATGGTAAGTCACTTTCCCATACTATTCTATTCTTGAGACAATTTCTCACAACCACACTATACTTTGAACTCAGTAAGTAAAGGGAGAGTAGGCATTTATATTTATATTCTTCTATCTAAAAAAAAAAACAGTAGTGTACAGCAAATCATAAATTGGATAAGTTTCAACTCAATTGATGAGTAAATAAGTTCAGAAAAGAATAAGAAATCATGTTACTTGATTTATAATCCATATTTCTTCCCAATTGTTCCATCAAGCATCTTATTTTTAATCTTTAAAATTGTTGCTCCTGTTCATTTTGAGAAATTAATTAAATAAAAATAAGTTTGTTTCACTTTTAAAATATACTAAATAATACACTTGCATAAGTTAATAATGTAAACATGCAAGGAAAGATGTATCTTTTTCTTTGATGGTATATAAGAAAGTGGCCTAAAATATTACTTTATTAAAAAAGAATCAATTGATCACATAAAATGTTTCAATCTTTGTTAAAGTACATAAATATTGATATATTCCAGTAGACAAATATTTTTTACATACACCAGTTCTTTCTATATTTCCATATTTTTGCTTAACACATTTACAACATTAAACTAAAGAAAGAAATTTCACCTACACAGTGTTATATAGTTTGAAACAGTAAAATTCTAAAAAGAGAAATCTAATTGGGAAATAGTGGTTAACAGATTAGAACAAATTCCTGGACTTCACCCTTAAGAGATTTAGTTTTTATAAGTCTACTTTGTAGTACCATTTATAGTTAAATATGATACCCATGCAGACAGCCAAATACAAATCTATAATGAAACGAATTATTAATCTAGCTACTACAAGTGTAAACTGCATGTCTTGCATTTTATGGACAAAGAACATCATTCCATAACTTACAGAGGCCATTATGCTCTTTAAAAGAGACTAGTATGGGAGATTAGTAGACAATCTCTTCAACCTTCAATTTGAAGGACTGCATATCTGTTATGAGGAAGCAGAGCCCATTAGCAACCTATATATTTAAGAATTTCCTAATCTAAAACTCAATAGTGTACCATTTTCAGTGTCTGCTGTATCACATGAGAGTATTGACTAGTCATATGTGTGTGTGTGTGTGTGTGTGTGTGTGTGTGTAGTTATTTATCAGTGGTGGCTTCTGTCTCCATGTCTTTTTCTTACCTTTTCCTCCTCCTGGTCAGTATTTCTCACCTCATTAAAATGAAAATTCCTTTTCTGAATACTAGAAATGAGGCTGTGAGCTATTTCTATGTGCTTCTCACTGGAGATTTATGTTGCTTTTTATACCCTACATACTGTCAATCTGACATCTCTCTCCTATTGATATTATTGGATCTAAATGAAAGATTTACAAGAAAATCCTATCAACTTCTAGTTGTTCCTACTGATATTATTGGATATAAATTAAAGATTTACAAGAAAATCCTATCAATTTCCAATTGATAGAAATAAGATAGGCCAACTAAATCAAAACCAGTAAAAAATGTGTGAACGTTCATAAAGGACACCTTGTAGACAGAAAACATGGGGATAAGAAGTGCATATTTACTCTTAAACTAAAAATGAATAATGCTTCAGAAATTTCAGTGAGATTTTTCTCCCATTCTGTAGATTCTTTCTTCAGATTCTTGATTATTTCCTTTTCTGTGCAGAAGATTTTTAATTCGACACCATCCTACTTATTAATCTTCAGTTTTATTTCTAAGCTTTGCGGGGGGACTATTGAAACAATCACTACCAGTGCCTATATGTTGGAGAGTTGGTCCTCTTTTGTTCTAGTAGTTGAAAAGTTTCTAGTATAATTTCTAGGTCTTGATTCATCTGGAGTTGAGTCTTATGCAGGAGAAGAGATACGGATCTAATTTCATTCTTCTATGTATGGGTAGTCAGATTTCCCAGAGCCATTTGCTGAAAAAGACTGCCTTTTCTCCAGTGTATACTTTGACCCCTTTATCAAAAATGTACTGGCTGTAAGTGTGAAGTTTTTTTTGTATCATCTATTCTATTGAATAGATATGTGTGTGTGTGTGTGTGTGTGTGTATGTGTGTGTCTGTTTTTGTGATGATGCCATGCTGTTTCTGTTACTATAGTTTTGCAGTATAATTTGAAATATGTAACTATTTTACTAATTACATGTATATAAAAATTTCATGTTATGAATCTTAATATATGGAATGAAAAATAGATCTTAAATAAAGAAAGTTTTTTTGTGGTACTGGGGATTGAACCCAGAAGCATTCTACCTTTGAGCTACATCCTAACCTGATTTTATTCTTATTCGAAAACAGGGACTCACTAGGTTGATGAGAGTCTCACTACTTGCTGAGGCTGTACTTGAACCTGCGATCCTCCTACCTCAGCCTCCCAAGTACTGGGATTACAAGCATGTACCACCACTATGCCCTGCTAATAAAGAAGATTTTAAACTTTAAAAAAAAAAAGAAGTTTCAATAAGATTCTAGGATGTGATTATACATTAAATTAATATTTATTTTATATTATCAAAGTATGAAAGCATATTCTATTCATATATGGAGTTATCATGGTAAAACATTAATTTTTATAGTTGATATATTAATAATTTAATGTGAAGTTTATCATTGATTTTGAGATACTGAAGTATTTGGGGCATGGCCTACATTCAAATTATCTATATGTTTATATATGGGATAAATATAATACACACACAGATTGTGTGTGTGTGTGTGTGTGTGTGTGTGTGTGTGTGTGTGTGTGTGTATGTGGTAGTAGGGATTGAACTCATGGGTATTCTACCTTCAAGCTGCACCCTCAGCCCTTTTTATGTTTCTGTTTTGTAGCAGGGTCTTGCTAGGTTGCTGAGAGTCTATCTATGTTGCTGAGGCTATCCTGAAACCTGTGATCCTCTTGTCTTAGCCTCTCAAGCACTGGGATTACAGATGTGCTCCACCACACTCAGCTTGTGTGCATTTTTAAAGTTAATGCTTCTCGAGATGTATATTGTAACCAACAACACAGAAGCATATGATGCTTTGGTTGTTGCGTAAAAAAAAAAGTATGCTAATTAGAACAAAGACACACAAAAGTAAATTAAAAAACACCAAAAAATATGATGTGATAACTCAAGGCATCATTGAAAATAGAAGCAGGCTTTTCAACAGATTCTATGGTAGAACAAAGAAATAATTATTTTATCTTATATGATACATAATATCTTACATTGAAAATATTTTTGTTGAAACTAACTATAGCACCTCACATAAAGCATAATATCTTACATTGAAATGCATTGGTTGAAGCTATTCACTCTAGAGTTATTTTAACACCTTAATCTCCTAATTCTTTTTCAGTCTGAAAGTTGTTTAATGACAGGTTACCTGTCATTACAAAGAACTGGGGAAAATGCACTGTGGAAATCCAGTTAGGATATTGAGGACATTTCACTTTTTTAGGATGGAGCTCACCAAAATGCAATCCATTCAAAAGTGGCCAGGCTGGAAATATCTTTCCTGTTTATGGATGATACCATATAGTTTTCACGGTTAATAGTAGAGCTTTAGCCTTTTTATTCTGACAGCTTCGGCACCAAAAAGAAAAATAAAGCTAGCATGTGCCATCCTCCCTAATAAGGGACCTCATAGTAAGACTTCCTATCTATAAGTTCATATTAAGAGCCGTGCCAAATCTCAAATTTGGAAAATAAGACTTTTTTTCGTATAAGAAAAGTTATTTCAAAGAAGGAGAAGGCAAACAATCTTAGAAATGAAAGTATGTATACTATTTTCAAGAAAAATTAAAATATTCCAGAACGCAGAAAATTGTCTTCATAGTAAACATCAAAAAGTGATCATTAATACAGTTTCATATACTTTCCACAAAAACAGCATCAGTGTATTGATTAGAATGTATGCAATCTCTGGAGAAAATGAGTGCTTTTTCCACTGTGCACTATAAGCCCAACTTGTAATAAGAGACAACACACATTAATAGCTTTATCAAAAAGAAGAAACAGCATTTAGAGATGCAAAACAGCATTTTGAGGTTTTCCAGGTACCATAATGATAGTTTTTCTTACCACTGAATATTCATGACACCTCATAAAACTAATGATAAACATAAAAATTGATGCGAACGTTTGACTAATCTGCTCTTATTTGTTTGGAAGAGCTGTCGTAATTGCCTGGTTTGTAAATTAAACATCTGCTATGGGAATAAACAAAAACATAACTGAGCATATTCAAATAAATTGAATTCACTCTGGTTCTATAAATTTTATTATATGGGCTCATCAATTTTATTATACCTGAGCACAGCACTGCTGCCAAAGTCAATGCGGTTTTAGATGTCCTATTTGTAAGAATAAATGTTACCTTATTCTAGTAAAATACAGATCTTATTTAGATCATTTTTAAAGAACTGTTGCAATAGCCAAGTTGAACTGATTGAAGTAACTCACCATATTGGTTGAACATGAGCTGGGGTTCCACACTACCTAGCTCCTCAAGAGCTTTAGCAGACCATTAAAATCATCTCAATGTCTCAGCAGCACATGTCAAACAAGATAACAACCACTTCCTTTGAACAAAATCAGTCTGTCTGGTATTTGGCTTAGCCACATTTTTCTAGTTTCTAAGCCATAAAGATGAAACATATTGCAGAACAATTAACCAAATCGAGGCTCTCAGTGGAAGAAACCAACAGGTTGTTTTGGCAAAAATGTGGTAGGTAAATATATATTTTATTTACATATATACACACATAAATACATATTAATACATATACACAAGTGTATATATATATATTATATTCCATAGATAATTCCTTGAAACTATAAATAACTTGCCTCAATATCTCAATTTTCTATGGAAATTACCAAAGCAAATTAAGTACTTCAATCAGTAGACATGTAAGTAT
The DNA here is from genome assembly GCA_004027655.1 of Graphiurus murinus. Lineage (NCBI taxonomy): Eukaryota > Metazoa > Chordata > Mammalia > Rodentia > Gliridae > Graphiurus > Graphiurus murinus. Next base: position 28,300 of record PVLC010004627.1, on the reverse strand, counting down.
GTGTAAAAACAGTATTTTGTTGCTGAAACTAATAATCTCAGTATTGGGATGGCTACTTGTGAGAGTAAAATAATGTAATGGATCATATGACACAACAAGAAATAGCTCAGAAATCCCTGACTTTGGATAATTGTAGGATATGTTTCACATTATTCTGAGAAGTTGAAATATGAAATTATAACAAAGGTTACATTGTGTGGTAATCCTTCTTTAACCTTGCATAAAGATGATACAAACATGCTGACATAGAAGATTCCATCCTGAACTGGGGGTGGTGGCATACACCTATAATCCCAGTACTTGGGAGGCTGAGACAGGAGGATTTGCAGGTTCAAAGCCAGCCTATAAACTTACTTTCCTTGGTATCACAAGTGCTGACCTGGAGGTTTCAAACCTATCACCCTGACCAGATCAGCCTTTTTCCAATCCCATACTTTGTCTCAGGAAGGAGGTAAATGCATCCTTGCTCAAATGGAAGCTCTATAAACTGAACAAGTCTTATGGAGGCTTAAGCAGAAGAGGTGTTCTCTATGTCAGTTTGCCAGAAACTCCAATTAACTTATTTCACTGAGGACTTCTTATTTCTATGGTTCTGTTATAAATTTGGAGCAGGTAATGGCAGGATTTGAATAAAGTTTCCAGGCCAGTGATTTAGAAACTGAACTGCCTAGTTATCTGAAACCCAAGAATGAGTTAAACGAAAAAGTCATCAAGATTTGCTCAGAGAATCAAAATCAAAGACAAACCACAGTCTTATGTAAGGACAGTCTCTTATTAAATCAAAGTTGATTCGATAGTTAAGTGTCACTGATTCAGAACAATTTTTTAAAAATCCATATCATACCCAGCTAGAGAAAAAATGTAATAAATACCGATTTCAACTTTTGTACCATTTGTGAAGTTTGATTTAAGAACAATAACCTTAGAAAAGAATTTCATCTTCTTTTAGTATGCTAGATATGCTTTTAGTAGTATTTGAAATAGTTATTACTTAATTTAATGCTTCATGGTGGTAGGAGCAATTAGAAGTAGTTTTCTTTGTAATGATAAAGAAAAATAAATGTTCACTCTCTTACAGTGATTTTTTGTAGGACTTTAGCCTGCAAAATACATAATTAAGCCTCAACTTGATATATGTATTTTGAGTTGAGTTGTGGAATAAAAAGTAGTATTGCTTCTCATCATATTTCCATAAGAAAAAAGCTTCTTTGGTTTCAATATCACAGTCAAACAACAAACCATATTGAAAAATGCATTGCCTTTCCGTCACTCGCTAGAGTTCATTTGTATTTTAGGCATAGTCATTAAATAGTATATAGATTGTATATCTTTGTGAACTTTCAAAATTGTAACATGCTAGTGTTTGATTTACATTTTGTAAGTAATTGAATGCAACATTAGATATTATGCTTGTATGTAAGGTGATGTGACAATTGCACTATTTTATTCCTTGGAGGAAATACAGATTTATGCAATTTCCTAACTATTGCTCGCCTTATATAGACTATTCTGATACTTTGGATTTACACAACTGTTCTACTCAATACAAAATTAAATAAATGTGTACATTGTTTGATAATTATTTGAGTATCCATTCTTGACAAGGTGCGATACCAATAACTGTGAATCAACCATGAAAAATGATAGATAAGTCCCTTGCCCTCATGGAGCTCACCTTCTCAAGAAAAGGATGTATATTGAACAATGGGTTCCTATCATGCCATTGCACTTGTGAGAGATGCTTTGAAGGCAGGGCTTCTTAAACTTCAGCAGGAATTTGAGTTATCTGGCACCTTATTAAAGTGCAGATTCTTGTTCATGAAATCTGGAGCAGAAGCCGGATGTATTTCCAGGAAATTTTCAAATCATATCAGCACTGCAGTTTGGTCTACAGATCACACTTGAAGGAGTAGAAAGAATTAATTGATAAATAGGTACAGATGGAGAATATTTCATTCATAGGAATTAGCAACTGTGGAGACCCTGGTATGATATAATGATGTCACCCTGTGGTATCTGTATGGCCCTCATGACTCCAAAACAAATTCAAGGAAAGAGAGTGAGGATTGAGACTGATAACTTTTTTAGAGGTCAAATCACAAGGAAGAAGAAAGGTAGCTAGCATCATAGTGGGAAAAACTTAAAACATAAGGGACTGGAAAAGATTTGAGAAAATGAAGTTCTCAGTTTATAAGGCAATGGATTTTGCAAAGGAGAGAAATACAGTTGAAAGCCAGGCTTCAGAAATGATGTTTGGGGGCCCTTTTAAAAGTTCAGTCTCAAGGAGCTGCCTGGAAAGTTAAAAGAATAGTTCCAGAAATTCTTCGAGAGTGACACATGAAGTAGGAGGAGAGAAAAGACAGAGACAAGAAAATGGAACTATAAATGTCCTGATGAGGTCATTCTAAATAATGGAAGATAACCCAGACTTAAAATGATCATTTCTAAACTCTAAGTATGGGACTGCTGTTATGCAACAATGAAGGAATTAATGCATGCTTAGATGTTCCTGGCCTTGTAAATATGGGCAATATACTTGACTTCTCCACTGGTCAGTGTCTTCAGTCATAAAAAGAGCTAATTAAACATCAATTTCCTGAAGTTAGTATGAAGATTAAATGAAATAAAACATGTCGACAACTTCTTGGGACATAGTAAGTAGCCAGTGAATGTTTAACATTATTAACAATGTTACTCTGTAAAGCACACTTTTATTCTTGACCTTAGTTTTATGAGAAGGCTAAAATTAGTGATATCTAACAAGTTCACTAATGTATCATTAAAAAAACATCCTTAATATGTAACTTACCAAACTAGAACTCTACTTCCTATTCACAAGTTTTTGCCCAGCTGCTTTTATCATTTGTAAATAAGGGCATCATTTCTTAAGTAGTTCAATACTTTGTTTTAGCACTCTAACCCTGTTTTTTGAACATGGCCACAAAAATAAATCATCTAAGACAGGCTATCTATATATCCTTTCATTTTTCAATGATTTAATTAAGTAGTAACAGACACATCAATTTACATATATACTAGCTCTCCCTTTTTCTGATCCCGGGTATTTTTGGAGGCTTACATAAGGATCCTTTAGTGTTATAAGTTGTAGTCAAGTGACTAACAATCTAGCCAGTAAGAAACGTGAAAATGCTGTATGGCCATCTGCAAGAAATCTCAGTATGTGCATTCCAGTTGATTTCCATTCATCTTCCTATTTACTGGAATGTGGCCATGATATCTGAGCTTAAGTAGCCATTTAGGAGAGTAGGATGAAAGTCATGTCATGTCCTGGTAATGGAGAAGCCTGAATCTTCAACCACATGCTACTGTCCCAGCCCCAAACCAGAGAAACCTTCACCTTGGATATGCATGTGAGAAAATTATGTATCTGATCTTAGCCTTATACAAAGAATTTATTGAGGTCAAATTTATTTATTTGATATTTTGAATAAGATTGAAACAATAAATATTTTTAAATGTTATGAGAATATAAGTGCATACCCATATTGGTATATATCAAATTATAGGAAATCACTGATGGCATAACATCTGTTAAAGTCAAATGGCCCATAAAATGCAAATTTAAGACTTATTTTTAAATTTTATTTATTTATTTATTTATTTATTTATTTATTTATTTATTTATTTATTTTTGCAATGGAAACCAGGGGCATTCTACTTCCAAGCTACACCTCAGCCCTATTTTTTATTCTTTATTTTGAAGCAAGGTCTCACTACGTTGCAGAGGGCCTCACTAAGTAGCTGAGGTTGGCCACAAACCCCGGATCCTCCAGTCTCAGCCTCCCACATACTGGGATTACAAGCATGCGCCACCACACCCGACAATTTAGGACTTATTAATCAGAGCAAATTTGATTTCAAGGAAAAGAAACTTATTTAATATTCTTAAGGCAGAAAGTGGTAGAAAGAAGGGTCTTCTAAGATTATGGGTAACTTTGAATGGAAGAAAATATTTGAAAAACATATAAGGATAAAACAAAATGAGCAAATAAAATCCAAGAAATGTATAAGCCAAGTTGTAAATGAGAATATTTCCTAAAGAATAACCACAAAAGAAATCTCAGGATCTCATGTCTCACTGATCAAACTAGCAAAGGAACTAATTGAATCTGATGGATGCATTCTGCATCTCAGTATACGAGATGATTTGTGTTTGATCAAATGTGCAGTTTTGATCCAATTACTGTGGCTGGATTATCTAAGTGCAATCAATTTTGTCAGACCTCTGTGAAAAGGATATTTTCTTGCAAAAGAGTCCAAAGAGGTAATGGGGTAATTGCTAGACTCATTAGTATACTAGTATGCAGTAATTTAGTAATCTTTATATATATAGTCTGCTTGTAACCTGTGCTGGCAATTATTTGGCAATCAGCTCTTCATTCTTAATCTCTTTATGTCCATCATTTTATAAGAATTTATATATCTGTATTACATTCATTTCTGCTTAAAATACATAGGGAAGTTTTCTTTACTCTGACAGATACACTGCTTTGCTTTAACTATTTTTACAATTGAGCCAATATGGTCACAGAGGTTTCATGAAAGTAAGGGATTTAATTTATTAAAAACTGCAATATTCTAGTGTATAGATGCACAGAAGATGTACTTCATCTCTTCACTTTACTTCCATGCCCTTCCAGCCCTAATATATTCCACCAAATCTTCAGTGGTACAATCCATGGCATGATTCTTAGAACCCTCTATCTCTTGTGTCTTAAAAGGTAAGGGTGTTCTTGACCAAAGCTACCACACCACAAATACTTTAGAAAGTCACATTTGAGTGTGAGAGTCTTTTAAGCATAAGATCCTCAGATGAAATTGGTTAATTATTAAACTGTTTCTTGAGAGTCAAGACCATTCTTATATTAATCTTCATATGGCCTCAGCAGGGTATAGTGTCCGGCATGAGTTTCCGTAGTTTATATTGTAAGTAAGTTTCCTAAGGCCATGAACTACTTAAAGAATATATCTTAAGTGTTTCATTTCCTAGAACATTATGAAAACTCTTTAAACAAATTAGTCAGCTATTGTCAAGCATCACTGAAATGTAAAAATTTTCTAAAGATATCTTCATAATTACTAGTAAATGGTCAAATTTTATCACATCCCTCAGCTTTCATATAGTTCAAAGCTAAGGTGTCTTTAAGTAATGCACAAACCTTTTCTATGTGAACTAACTTCTCTGTGAACAACAACAACAAAATTACGAGGACAAAGCACCTCTGAGTCCCTGGTGGACTGCCATCATGCCAACAGAAATTACTGCTCAAGGAATTACTTATTAAACTAGTCACTCTTGGGTATGCCAACAAAAACAACTATTTGATTTTTAGAGAGAATGTGTACAAGTCTGAAGAGAAGAATCACTTAGCCCTAAATTAAAAACAAAAACAAAAAAAATTTAAAATGTGCCTTATTATTGAGAAGTTGGTCAAGTCAGTTTTATGTTTCCATATTGATTAATAGTTTTTAACACTTTTTTCCAAGTCCGTGCTCCAAATCCATATTAATGGTGGTCTTTGCAAAAGGGTAACAAGGAAGGAGCAAAGCATTAAATGTGGTTTCCAAAACCTCTCAGAGGATTCTGAAAACCAGCTTCCAATACCTCCCTGTGAGTAGAATCCCCACATACAATAGCTAGATTTTAAACTAAAAAGTATTTTGTTTCCACATTATTCTGTGTAACCAACCATAAAGAGAGCCAAAGAATTACTCATTATTCACATTATCTTTCTAGCCAGAAAAGACACGTCCATTTCTAATTAGACCAATGAAAGTAAAATACAGTATGTCATATTCTTCAATTGAAAGACAGAAAGCATAGTAGTAGCCAGTACTTATTATATGAGAACTAGAGTAATCAGAACAAGATATTAAAATTGTGTGCTGAAAAGATTCTGCCTCTAAGTGGAAATTTAGAATGGAGTGTTTATGCATTTAACAGGGACCAATGCATCGATGGCAGATGCCAGCATCTGAACACCTGTTATAAGCATGGGATTTCATCTGACCTGAGTAAATGTTACTGCTTTTCTGTGCTCTTCAAAAGTGTCATGGAAATCATTTTGATTTAAGGTAAAAGAATTTGTAATAACCTCAGAAAATTCACTTTCTGCAATAATATTTGCATTTGCTGTCAAACCGTGCAAACATGATTTAGCATTTTTGTTTCTGGGAACTAAGCAGACTTGAAGGAAGTTTTGTTTTGTTTTGTTTTGTTTTTTGTTTATCTGTCTCTCTCTTAGTCTCATAATAAATGCCTTAATCATTAGGAACTCCATTTAGAATCTTTTACTTGAAATTTCTTGAAAATACCCATGGTTATATATTGAAAACCTACTGGGGAAGCCTTTGTTTTATAGAAGAAAAGTAATAAACAATGTCTTTACAAAGCATTGTGGAGCTTCCATATGCTGGGAACTGAAATATAACAAAGTTAAAAATAACTTTTCTGAGACAAGAGTGAAGAAATTAACAGTGTTATTCTTTATCATTTAGAACTTTATACTTTAGACGCTTGAGCAGCGTCTTAACAAAATTGGTTACTTAAGTTTCAGTAAAAGCAAACAAAATATAAAAGAAAATTGAATGTTATATTTTTATAATGAAAATGTTTATAAGGATATACTTTATTATCAACAATTTTGCTGCTCTAGGATAAAATAACTTCAAAATATCAAGAATGGCTGTCCTGTACACAAATCCTCAAGTTCTCTCCTTCAATAACCACCTGTTTTGTTAGTCATAATTGTCTCTTGGCATTTTTTAGGAATAGCCTTCCTTATGAGGGCCACTACTGATGCCAGATGAACTTTATATCCTGTCCTGTTTGTTTGTTCCTGGTCTTACTCTCCAAGGGCCAATTTGGAAGCCAATTCCATTAATTCTTTAGTCACAGCAATAACAGTTAAAGTGGTATGAAAAATATTATAGTTTCTTTCTTCCATACATTTTCCATATGGGTGCTCTTTAACTTGTCCAAATTATAAAATGTTTCTTTTTATATAGTTTTGGTTATATTAACAAAATTGATGTATGCTGCAAAAGAAGTTATTAATCAGCCAATGTCAACTCTTTTTGTTCTAACCTTTCTTGATCAGACTCTGGGCCAATCAATGAAAACCAGGCTCCTTGCACCTTGCAATACCTCACCCCCAAGCTCATGTGGCCAGACTTCTTGTCTACATCCTCCTCTGGGACTAATATGATTAATTCTACCCCTTTCTACTTGGCCATACTAATACAGTTTCTGATGTAGTTATGAACAGCCTGGAGGTCATCTCTTTAATATGCTTTCTTGGCTCAATCGCTTGTTACCATGGTAACATTCCATGTCCTCACCAGCAAAATGTGACTAGTTCTCCACTCTTAGAGTTGTGTTGAGTCTTAAATGAGTTAAAACACTTAAAGCAATGAAAACAATGACAGACGAACTTGACAGAAGTTATACCAATAAAAGCAAACATACATTGGTATGGTAGTTCAAGGAAATCAAGAGTGATACAGAGGCTGGATGGCATTTACTGTCTTGACCTTAGAAAAGTGATAGAGCTATGGTAGAGAAGACTTAATATGAGCTAGCAATATAAGAAAGATATATTCAAGAAAGTGGTCATAAGTGAAATTACAGGGAACACAGTTTATAAAAATGGAGTGTTGATTAATATGGAGTTCAAAACTGCAACAGGTAAATCATTTTTTAAAATTCCATATGAGAAGAGCAAAGTTTATTATATTTTAAGAACTAGACTCTTCAATAAAAGTAAGAAGGAATTAAGATAGATTCTTCAGAAAACTAATGTTCTATAGTGAACTTTATATAAAACCTTTATGTGAAGTTATTCTAGGTAGTGAATGAGAGAAAAACAATTTGTAACAGGTGCATTGCAATATGCCAGACTAAAGGTGGACAGAAAGTTACTTTGACTTTTGTTTTTTATTTTCATACGTTTATTGGTGCATTATAGTCTTACATCATAAAGTAGCTCACAGTAATAATGACACAGATGCACACAGCACTTGGCGGACTTTCCCCCAGCTCCCTCCCCATTCCCCCTTTCCCATACAGAGTATTGAGGTTGGCATTGGTATTCTCACATATGTACACACTGTCAATGAAAGTATTTCCTTCATTGATTCTCCTTCTTCCCCTCACTCCCCAAAACCACCTCCCTCACTCCACTGGAATTTCTCCTCTATCTAAAGTCCCTCTTATATTCCAATCACTCCTTAGCTTCTGCATAAGAGAGAAAATATATGACCCTTCACTTACTGTGACTGGTTAATATCACTTAACATAATGTTCTCCAGTTCCATCAATTTTTCTGCAAATGAAATTATTTTGTTTTTCTTTATTGCTGAATAGAATTTCATTGTATTTATAACCCACAATTCTGTGATCCATTCACCTATTGATGGACACCTGGGTTGATTCCATAATTTGGCTACTATGAATTGTGCTGCAATAAACATGGATATGCATGTTTTACTATAATATTCTTATCTTAGTCTCTTCGGAAAGATACTCAGGAGTGATATAGCTGGATCATATGGCAGATCCAGTTTTGGCACATTAGTCTCACATCATAATACAGTTCCTAATGAAGGTTACGTACGTGCACACAGCACTTAGTGAGCTATTCCCCATCCCCTTCTCCACTCATCCCCTTGAGATTGGCTTTGGTATTCTCACATATGGACATTTGGGGTCTTTGGATATCTGGTTTGGGATCATGAACGATCACAGGATAAATCAGGTTTTACTTATAATAATTGTATTAAAACTAAGTAAACACAAGTAAAAATTACATGAGAAACGTGACAGCACAGTTTTTTCCAAAGCTAAGAAAATAGTAACAGCTGGTGTGCAGGCAGGGAAGTGAGAGGACTAGCTACCAGGTATGATAATGGAGTTTTTAGGGACAGCTGAAGGAAATGTTGCCTGGAGCAGAGAGCCTGTCTAGGGAAGTGGTAGGTAAGCATGCTTAGTAGAAACGCAAAGCCTCTCAAGGTGTATTGTGCAGAAGAAAGAAAGATTGGGCAAAAGACTTTCTGGGTTAGAGATTTAGAGAGATATCAAATTCCCACCAAGGGACGTTTCTACATGATTGCCCACAGCAAAAACCTTTCTGGCATCTATTACCACAGGAGGAGTTCCCTAAGGTGATGCAGCACTACACCTCACTCACAAATAAAGCTGCACAATCAGTTATATAAATGACTCAGGCTTTTTCTACTTGATGTCATTGTTTTGCTTTTGCAAGTGCAATAAATGGAAGGGTTGGGCTTTTGCTGCTATACTCACTAAAAGGGGTCTTTATATTTAAGTATTTCACAGACTGAGAGGCTGATGAGGTTACTGTGATCATACCTTAAAACTCTTGTATACATACTAGCAATAGCAGAAGGCTTCTTCATACCCTACTCTGTATATCAGACATTTCTTATATACCACTTCAAGTCCTTTCAGCCTTATCTTTCTTGTAGCAACTGCTGGTTTGACCAACTGTGTGTGGTCTCTGACAGGCTTCACAAAGACACACATTGAGAGTGCCTGGCTTCATATCCACATTGGTCACTCCTGGCCTTCTCCCTGACTTGTCCCTGCTCATGTTGAGGCATGCGATACCATGGAACTCACTTAATGCCCTCTCGTGTGTAAACTAGAAGTTCAGTGGGGTCAAGACTTTGTAAGGCAAAATTTTAAGCAACAAGATATAGAAGTCAGTGGATAAAAACTTCGTGGGCTTTTCTTTCCCTTCCTTACTTGTATGATCTTTAAATACAATCATGTTATATATACCCTTTTTTATTACAAGTCATCAGAAAATAGTTCTAATGGATTGTGGAAGCTAGGGATAAAATAGGAAACCAAAGAGACTTCAGATAAATGAGGAGAAAGACCAGTAGAATAGTGGAAGGAGATTGGAGGGAGAGAAAGTGGACAGGAAATAGAAGCATTGAGAAAGGAAACAGTTCAAATCATATTAGGTGCATATGTGAAGGCATTGCTACCAATCTCAGTAACAAGGGAGGGAAGAAGGAGGAGCAGAATGGGATGAGGATGGAAATGCACCAAATGCTGAGTGCATGTATGTTTGTGTCACTTTGAAGTTCATTATAATGTATTATTACAATGCATCAATGAAAGTTAAAAAAAAAAAAGAAAATTGTTCTAAGATTAAGTGATCACAGTTGATGCTAGGTGGAAGCTTGCTTATTAGTGCACCCACATGACATTTTCTCTCATTTTCTTACTTGCAATCATTTTTTACCTCTTTTTCTTAAGATTATATTTCCAAATAAAGTAGCAGAACTTAAATCTTTACCTCAGGCTCCTTTGTAAGGAAATGTGGTGAGGATATTTCTTAGTAAATTGTCCTAAAAGAAGAAATTCAGAGATGGGATTTGGGAGTTGTATCACTCACTGCCCTAATAGTTCAATGATTCAATTGCTAGTGTGATGGTGATGAACTCTGTAAGAGACATTTCTACAGGAGATTGGAAAGAATCATGTCTGTTATATATTCAGGGGCCCAATGATATGGTGAGTGCACAAAATACTCTCTAAGAAAAATAGTTTCTTTTCGTACTTTCCACCACTAAGAGGGAATTGAGGCTGAAAATCTCTCAATATGAGAGACAATTTAAATGGGAAAATATTCTAACTCACTTATTGTTTACTCCAAAGACTCCTAGGTTCCACTCTGGCCTAAGACAAAATGAGCACATGTAGCAGGTTTAGTTTGCAAACTAAAATGCCTTATGCTTATTCAGAAATATATATGTATATACATACATATATGATATATATTATATTATATATTTATATATTTATATACATATGTATATTATATATAATATATACTCCATGTATATTTGATAAACTATATATGTGTGTATATAATATATATATACTATATATTACATATATATATATATATATATATATATATATATATATATATATATATACTTGAGATATATATGTGTATATCTTGAGACCCAGTGGTGCTAAAGAAACCACAGTAGAAAATGAATTTCAATGTATATCCTAAGCCTCAGAAGCAAGGTCATGACTTCTGTGGCAGATAGTTGATGTTCATTTAAAAAATTTAGATCTTTCATGACTTGGGGCTCTACAATATTTGTGAGAAATAGTAGAAATTAAGAAAAAATAACTTAAAGTACAGATATGCATGAATTCCTGGACAGTGTCAAATGGCTGAGTAATGGTTATTATCTGGAAAGACCCTTGAATATCAGGGACAAGCCAATCTGATGAAAAGATATGTATCAGTGAGTAGCCATGGCCTATGGCTACTTTACTGCTTAAACAATGGATATATGAATGTGGTAACCTTGACAACAGGGATGGAGGTTAAGCACATACCCTATAGTGTTGTTTTCCTCTCATCAGGGACATTATAGTTATTTCTACTACAAAATGTTTAACCTTTCAGGAGTAGAGACTAATGTGAACATGACATGACTCCATTCACCCAGGAAGCATAATATTTGTATTCTCTAAAAGGCAGCGATTCTTCCTTAACCTCATCAGGGAGATATCCTAGATGTCTGATTGTCTTCTCTGACTGCCATCTATAGTTCACTTAAACAAAAAAGAAAAATATTGATAAAAATAAAGAATAGTTTCTTAGCAATCTGTGATGCAACACTTCTGATGTACATTTCATTTTAATGGTAGAAAGAGAGAAGAATGAGAATGGGATAAATATTTAAGTAAAATGAAAAAATCTGTCTGATATTTATTAAAGGCTTATAAATGTACAGTTTCAAGGAATTCAGTAAACTTCAAGTATGAAAATACAAAAGAACCACATCTACACATATTATGGTCAGACTGCTGAAATCTCAGAATAAAGAAAAAATCTTGTAAGTATTCACAGTAAAAACACATCATAGACAGGGAGATAACAATGTGAATATCTACTGGCTTCTTGTGATAAGCAATAGAATACAGAAGAAAGAAGAAGAATACTTAAAGATCTATAAGAGAAAAAAAATCAAGCCAGAATTCTACAAAAGGTGAAAATACCCTTTATAGTTAGAATATAGACATTTTCAGAAAAAAAAAGGAACCAAGAAAATTCACCACCAGTAGATCTTTCCTTTAATACATACTACAGGCATTTGTTTAACCTAAAGGGGAAGGAATTCAAGGGTAAATTCAGCTCTCTGAAATATTATAATTAAACATAAAAGACTGCCATATCTAATTTTATAAGCTATATAAAGCATATACAGATAACATATATATAATGTATATATGAATAACACAAACATTGTTTTGTTGTGAGATCATCACAACAAAAGATGTAACAGTATCAACTATAGCATATAAAATTGAGTAAATAGCCAAGCACTGTGACACATGTATTTAATCCAAGTACATGGGAAACTGAGACAGTCTTGCAGGTTCAAAGCCAGTCTCAGCAACTTAGGGAGGCTGTCAGCAACCTAATGAGACCCTGTTTCCAAATAGGAAATAAAATGGGACTGGGTTTGTAGCTCAAATGTCAAATGCCTCTGGAAAATACATTAAATGGATCTAATATGGTTGCAAGATTTCTATATTTTGTAAGAAGTAGTTCAGTGAAAGAGGTAAGGATGAATGTGGTTGTCTTTAACATAATTATGAAAAGAAAATGTTAAAAAGATACAACTAAAAGATAAAACTAATTAATTAATTAACATGTTTATATAAAAACTTTGTCAATGCCCTGATGATTCTTGAAGCAATGGAAAATAAAAATATGCAGCAAATAATTTACTAATTGTAATTTAAAAGATATTATACCTGAAATATTTTTAGCATTTAATATTTCCCTATTAGGAGAGAATGTGAGCAAAACTTAGAATGAGCTATAGGCTTTATTCATTTACACTGGCAGGCTATTTTGAGGTATCCCCTATTGTCTTATTCCTTATTACTTGAAAAGATCCAACATCTCAAATTTATTTGAAATATAAAAGAACAGAAAAATGACTTTCTCAGAGAAAAGATAAATGATGAAAATTGACTTCAAAATGATGCAATTGTTACACATCTATACAATGTTATATAATTAAGAAATAGTTTACGGGGAAATATTTAAACATATACATACATACAAAAAAAAAAAGACAAGTAGCCAAAAGAAAGTCAGCAAAATACAAGGGTTAAAAATATGATTAATTTCAGATGTATATCGTTGATGAATTTTTAAAAATGTTGATCAACAAAAAAAGAGGCATGACTGGTTGTGATGAAGTTGGGTTGTCTACAAAATGGTATGATAGATCTTTTATGATACTGAATATGTTTTATGTTTCAATCCTTTTGATGGTTACATGAGCATACAGATTTACCTATACTCATTGAACATTTAAAAGGAGAGTATATTTTAATATGTAAACTATACCACAAAAGTGATCTATTTAAAAAATAAGGGTGAAATGCTTAATTCATATGCCTATGAAGTTAATCAAGATAGGAAATAAATTTTTCTCAACATGTAACAGCTAACAATTACATATGAAGAAAATATATTATGAAAAAAACTAATTTAAACCAATTAATTTTAACTACTTAATTTGAAAATGAAGTAATTTTTTTGCAACGACTTAACCAAAGCACATATTTTCCTCTTAAAGGGAGGACAGCTTATTTCATGACATCTAGAGAGAAAGAGGACAAGGGACAAAATAAAAGTGGCGTATTTCTTGTTAATGAACCACCACAAATTGAGTATACAATGTAGACCTCAGGAAGATAATACAGGTTAGTTTCGAAAATGAAACAGAGTAATGATGCAGAAACATCATAAAGAGCGGCAGGTTTGACTTTGCATCTTTACTATCAGCAAATATTGCACCAAAAAGATTGTAACGGTGTCATCATTACTTTTCTATTCCTCTCAGGTTTAATGTGGTGGCATGATTTTAAATTCTGAGCTAATTGGAGGCTTCAATGTATTAACATTTTCCTCTCTCCTAATTTTTTTTTTGCCAGTTAATGTCTACTTTCTTACATTTCTTTAAAGTTTGTACTTTTATGAAAAAATTATTTAGACTTAAAAATAAATAAAAGTAACAAATAATTTGATAGAATTTGGACATTTTATTGTATTCACTCATTTGGGAAGTATTTACAAGCTATACTGTGTATATAAAACAGGTAGGTGCTAAGGAGCATGAAAAAGAAATGCAGGAATAATGCCTGTTTCAAAGATTTTACATACACAAAAGCAGAGATGAAAAAAATACAAGGGATACAGCAAGCCAAAAATAGAATTAATTACCAAATAAATCATCTATATGTCTGTTTAAAACAATAATTACAAAAATTTCAACAAAGTTAAGAACTTCCTAGCTTAATGTCACCATTACAAAATGGAACTTGATCTTGGTAATTAACTCTTGCAATTTCTATTTTACAATGTCCAAGGACAAAAAGGAAAACAATGTTTTGTAACACATTTTTTTCTAGAACCACTAGTTAACAGACTCAACAGTTTGCATTTTATAATAATGTATATTTCTACTTTTAATGAAAATGGACATTTCCAAAAGAGTATATTGCTGTCATAGTTCCCCCCAAAACCAAACTATCATGTTTCTCTTGTGAAGCCACATTCAAATGCAATATGCTATTGGAACAAAAAATAGATTCATATGCATAAATTCATGTTAGATCTTTTCCCATTGAAAATACTACTCAAATGTACTCTGTGACTATGAACATTATAAATTAAATGAAAATTATTTCTTGACTATTATTCTGATTACTTTACATGAGTTATATAAAAAGAGAAGAGAAATTAATTTAAAGGCAATCTAAATATTCTTGGTAAACTGGGTGTGGTGACGCATGTTTGTAATCCCAGCATTTGGGAGGCTGAGACTAGAGGATCCGGGTTCTCAGCCAGCCTTAGCTGCTTAGTGAGGCCCTCTGCAACTTAATGAGACCCTGTTTCAAAATAAAGAATAAAAAATAGGGCTGGGGCTGTAGCTCAGAGGTAGAATGCCCCTGGGTTCCATCCCCTGTACCGCAAAAGAATAAAATAAAATAAATAAATAAATATTCTGGGTAATGTAGGGGCATTAGTTTAAGAGTAGGAAAGAAATAACTGAGAAGTAACTTCTTTCCACAGTAGCTTCTTTGTTAAGTTTTTGTTACTATAGTAGAATTCCATCAGCGAAATCATTTAGCAATTACTATATATATTTGAATCCATAATTATAGTACACATGATACTAAACACTAGTCTAATTTATTTTCTATGGACAATATTCAGAAAAATTTCCAGATATAAACATTTTTCCTATAAAACATAAATTCTTGTTGGCCTTACCTCACCAATCATTTATAAAAATTTTAGATTTGGCATTCCATTGTGTGAGTTGATTCTTAAAAAAAAAAAGACTTGATGATGATAGATAGATAGATGATAGATAGATAGATGGATAGATAGATAAATGATAGAAGATATAAAGACAGGCAGACAGATAGACACTATCCTGGTTCCTTTTTCTTTTTCCTGGAAGGATAAGAGCAATACTTAGACTTGTGGGATAGAGAAGGAAGAAGAGAGAGAAGAGTCGTGAATAACATCTAGAATCCAGAGCCCAAAGTGCAATAACAATGTTAAGAAATACAATGTTTGATGTACAACTTGATTTATATTTCTGTAATGGAAGTATCTGCAACCCTGAAGCATTTCATGAATTCTCCTATGGACATAGCACATTAGGTCAGTGAAGATCAGGGAGTAATAGGCTCGCAAAATGAAAAGAAAAAGTACTGAAATGGAACTCAGTTTGCATGAAAATCCTTAAATTGAATTATCTCCAAGCTTAAGGTCATTATGGTTATTTATATTTCCATTTCGTATAAATTATTCTTCATAATCATTTAAAATCCATTCTTGTTGGCCTTACCTCACCAATCATTTATAAAAATTTTAGAAAGAGTGTACAAATGTCAACAATTATGAAATGACGATCAGAGCTAATATTATATTGATCTTAAAAGGTAACAAGACCTTCACTGTGAACTGGGGTTAAAAAGTGACTGAGATATAGTCTCTACAGATGAGTTCTTAGACTATATATAGAAACATATAAAATTTACATTTCAATCTAGTATTTATAGTTTCTGAGTCATGTACTTCATGGAATAGGAGCAAAGACAGGGCTTGGCACTCAATCTGCTTTGTCGTCTTGGCACAAGAATCACAGAGGAAAACATGCCAAAAGTTTCTAATTTCTTTCATAAACTGCAAGGTTAATTAAAACAAGCCCTCTGGATATGCAGGTTCCTGGGGCAGAGGGATTTCCATCAGAATTTAGTACTTAATGTGGAAAGCCATCATAGTCCAATTTTTTCAGCACACTCAAGACTCAAGATATTTCGCAGTCTTTTAGCAATCCCTTCCCTCTGTCTCTATACCCCAAACAATTTTGTCAATACAGAAACTATAGATTTACTAAAAATAATTCTTCTTGGAACAATTCTGTTGTGCTGCTGTAATTAAAAAGACTATTGAAGATTAGGACCAAGTTGTTGTGGAAATGACAATAATCCTCTTTCTCCTCCCTTCACACAATTAGTCCTTTTATTTTATGTTTTAAAATAAAAAATGGAAACTCCCTCCATTGTAGTTTACAAACCCAATGCCATGTATACTTGAAATTGGATTTTTCTTATGATGTATCAATTTCTTTACCAACTTTTACATTAACTATACATTAATTCTCCAAAAATGGCTTTTCTGTTTTGTATAAGACCTTTGCAAAAACATTTTTTTTTTGTGGTACTGGGGATTGAACTCAGGGACATTCTACCTCCAAGCTACACCCCCAGCCCTATTTTTTATTCTTTATTTGAAGTCAGGTCTCACTAAGTTGCGGAGTGCCTCACTAGGTAGCTGAGGCTGGCCGCGAACCTGGATCCTCCGGTCTCAGCCTCCCAAATGCTCAGATTACAAGTGTGCGCCACCATGCCCGGCTTGCAAATACATTTTTTGAATAGGTCATTCTTATGAATTAAAATGACTGGTTTATACTTAACTGCATTACCACATTCACAAACATACCAAATAAACTATTTCATGATTTTTAGTTTTTAATCCAATAGTTTTCAAGTATGTGCAATGTGGCCCATACTGGGTGGTAAAATACTTTATCCCAGGAT
The DNA here is from genome assembly GCA_004027655.1 of Graphiurus murinus. Taxonomy (NCBI): domain Eukaryota; kingdom Metazoa; phylum Chordata; class Mammalia; order Rodentia; family Gliridae; genus Graphiurus; species Graphiurus murinus. The sequence goes on along the minus strand of PVLC010004627.1, from coordinate 11,082 downwards.
AGTATCAAAGAGGAAGTGATAGTAAAGCTAGACTTAAACCTCTTAAAATGAGAATAATGTCAAAGAAGAGCATTGTCTATATGGTAGAACAAGTCGTAACAGGAAGCATAGAAATATAAGTAAAATATTTGTCACTGTTAAAATGGAAAGTTATGGCATTGCCATCCTCAGAAAACATAATTAATTTCTTTCTAAATGTGAAAAGTAAGTTTTTATGACTATAAGTTAAATGCTAAAATAAAAGAAAAATTATAAATTGGCTACAATAAGAAAACATAGAAAGGATGTGTTTGGGGGAGAGCTATGATTAGGACTGGTAGCTATGATTTATGGAAATATTTCTATATTAATAAATTTACAAATCTGAAGCATAGGAATTTAAATTGACTTAATTGTATGTTGCATTTTAGGAGTCTGGACTGCATGGACTTCAACTATATGTTAGTTGTTTATTTTTTTTTTCTAACCTTTCTATATTTCAATTGGTGTGTTGTAATTATGCATTATACTGAGGTATAGCGTGATAGGAATATACATGCACACAATACCTGATGCATTTCCCTTTGGATCCCATCCCTGTCCTTCCTCTTCTTGATACATATCATAGAGATTGGCATTGGTAACTTCACATAAGTACATAGCATTATTTAAACTGTTACCTTCTTTAAGTTTCTGCCTCCCCTTCTCCATCCACTAAACCACTTCTATCACTCCATTGGCATCTCTGCTCCATTTGCTGGAAAATGGATGGAACTTGAGAATATTATGCTAAACAAGATTAATTAGTTTCAGAAAGTTGTTTATTTTTAAGTGGTATATTCTGATGAGCTTCAGGAGAAGTTAAAATAATTTTATTCCACTTCTTGGATGTATTTTTTTTCAAATTAATTTTCACAGTCCATTAATAATAGTTTTCTAAAATAAAGTTAATCTTAAAGTGATTTAATGTGGATGAAATTAATACACTTCAAAATAATAATTAGTTTTAACACATTCATATCTTTTCTGGTTCAATCATGCATATTGGTTTATTTACTTGTAGACTTTTTTTTTCATAGAAAGGTTAAGATGCTATACATAAATGCATATAATACAACATCTTAAAAAAAACTAGATGAAGTGGATCGAAAGAAAAATGAAAGGAGACAAAATATGATCAAATCAAAATTAAGATGAATATAAAATCCAGACAACAAACATTCATTATGGTAGAAAAATATGCTTCTTTGCAATGCAGTAACCAAACAAAGAAAACAAACTAGGTTCTCAGTAGTAGACTGACTATTCCATCTGAAACTATCGAAATGATCCTATGAGTTTTTGAAAAAAGAAAAGTTCCCCACAGTACTATAAACATGTTTCTTAATACCATCCCAACCATGAACAGGACAATAACATTTTAAGGACATTTTTTGATAATATCCTTTTGGGTAGGCTGAAAGTGCAATAAAAGCAATCCTTTTGGAAGTCAAAATTATATAGCCCAATATTTGGATTACCTAAATATGTATAAAGTACTCCCTCTCTCCTATGGTATATAATTAAAAATGGAAACAGAAATGTGTAGTGGATAGGGATAAATACATTTCCAAGATAAAACCTCTTATTTGAGCCAGAAGACATGGAAAAGTCACCTCTGTGAAATATATATGCACATGAGAGGAAGTTCTCTTTTTACTTTGCTTTTATTTGTTTTTTCTTCTTTATCTTTTCTTTACTTTTAATATGGATTGAACCCAGGGATGCTCTGCCACTGATTTATATCTCCAGAGATTTTTATTTTTATTTTGAGAGACAGTCTTGTTAAGTTCATGAGGCTTGCCTCAAATTTATCCATCTGCCTCATTATTTTCAGTAGCTAGGATTACAGATGAGTGCCACTATGCCCATATCTTCTCTTTCTGACTTTACTGTCTTGGCCTGACTTAAAGGAAAACTTCTTGTAGAAATTTACCCTCATGTGGCAGCATAGCTATAGCAGCAATTATGGCAGTGATGGTAGCAATGACATTGACAAGTAGCAGTAATGACAGTCTCCAATAATAATAGATGAGAAAGCTGTGTTTTGTTTTCAAAAGAACATCTTTGTGTGTTTAAAATTTTAGTACATATACACAAAGCTATTCACTCAATATTCTTGGTAAGATTTTATAAATTTAGAAAATGTTTTGTCAGAACTCTGCTCTCTTTCCTTACCTCACTCCACTCTAGCAGTGGATCTACCCAGAAAGGAATGCACAAACAATTGGATGAGATTTCTTTGGTGTAGAAAATTGCTGAAATGCATAGACTTAAGGCAAATCTTCATAAGTATAGTTTCTATCAGATGAAGTTTCATAATTGTCTCAGTCAGTGGTCTCATTGCTGTACTTCAAGACAACTGACTACACAACTTAGAGGAAGGAACATTTACTTGCTCACTGCTTCTTGGAGACTCTGGTTCAGTCCATGTGAGACCAGGGTCTTGGATCTCACAGGAAGCAGAGAAATCCACAGAGCAAGGCCTCTGCTTTCACAACATGGAGGCTAGAAGCAAGAGCAAGAAAGAAAGCAAGGGAATTCAAAGACACAAGCACAATCCCTAACGCCACATCTCCAGGGACCCACATTCTCCTTTCACACTCCACTGGCCTATGTTATCACCCAATAAATCCATTACAATAGACTTATCTACTGATGAGATTACCACATTAATGACTCAATTACATCACCTCTGAACCTTAATACATGAGCCCTTGAAGGTATATTCTATAACCATAACATTCTCACTCTGGCCCCTGAAGATTTCATACCTACTTCAGAATGCAAAATGTATTTAGTCCATCTCATAGAGTTCCCACCGTCTTAATAGTTCCAGAATCTCTCCAAAGTCTCAAAGTGTAAAGTCCCCTGTGAGATTCAATGTGAACTCTTGGCTGCGACTACCTGTAAAATAAAATAAAAAGGAAGTTCTATGCATCCAATTTACAATATCACAGAATAATAGGACCATGGAAAGCATAAATGGAACCAAAACAGTATTGAAATCCAGCAGTGCAAGCATTTGATCCTGCAGCTCCACTTTTGGGATCTGGGGCACATGGTGGTGAGGTGTGATCTCTCGGGGGCCTTGACAGCCCTGCCACTGTGGGCTGGTTAATTCCAATGGATAGTGTACTTGCTCTTCTGGCCTTCTGACTGGGATTCATAGCTTGCAGCTTGCAGCCTTTTCTTGCAGTCACTCCACATTTCTGGCATTTCTAAATTTCAAGTTTTTTTTTTTTTTCTTGAAACCTTGGCTTAACTCCCACAGCTTCACAAATTACCCCAAATGGACCTGTTTGCAGTGGTTCCCACCCTGTTGTACCTTGCCTGGCTTCCCAGACCTTCTTATGAAATCTGGGGAGAAGTTTCCTTGACTACTTTCTTTTTCCCAGCAAAGCCAGCATTACATGACCACCAAAATCAACCACCACCAGGAAGGTTATACCCTCTGTAATCAATGTTGTTGGGTCTGTCTCAATCCTGGCCACCACCAGACCTTTTTCAATCATAGCCACCACCATTGCCCCTTTGTTTCCACCAAGCTGTGACCTTGTTTCTCTTGTTCTACATTTGGGATTGAATTTCCCTGATCACATTCCTTCTTTTGTTCCTATGCAACACATTTAACTTTTCTTCAGCTATTTTACCTTCTTGCGAAATTTTAGTTTGTTAGCAAATAGTGAAAAAATCATGAGCTGAAAAGAGATTCAGGCAATAGTTTAAACACCACATGCAAAGACTACACCCTCAACTGAAATAGTTGTATGTAAGGCCCAGAAACAAGACCAGAATCAATGAATAATCTAAAATATCTGTTAAATTTTAGAAACTCATTTTGAACTTTAGAAAATTCAAGAGCAATAAAAAAATCATAGAATACTTGGTCACTGATTTCTTTCTTAGAAACTTATTTTTATAAGACTTCATGGTGTGAGTTATGTGAGCAATGTATAATCTACTTCATCCCATAAAAAATGTAAATAAAAATTTGGCAAAGATTTTAGCACCAAAATGTTAACATCTGGACGTATATGAGCAGTAGCATCATGAGCATAACATTCATTCTTTACCTCCTTAAATTAGATATCAAGCTATAATATCAAGAATGAAGCCAGTCATGGCCATGAGTTTTTCATTGCCAATGTAGAATATCAAAATAGTAGTAATTTTTAAGTACCCACTTGGGCTTTTTCTATCACCACTTTAATATGCATCATAGGATTTTATAGTTTATAAATGCAACTCAGAAAACTCTTTCAATTTCTCGGTATAAAAAAGTGACAGATATTCTGCACAAATCTCATGTAATGTGGTAAAATAAACATTATAAGTATTGCTTTGTTTGGATGTTTATAGTGTTCTCAATAGATCATAAACTACAATTAGTCAGTTATCCTTAAATGTTTTTATTTTGAAAGTTTGTTCTGTATTTTAAAGAATCATTATCTTATAACTTAGTAAGATAAAAATGTTATGATTCTACCACTGATTATAGTCCTTGCAGTTATAAATAGTTTTGAACTGTTAACCTGTTATTTTAAAGATAAGTTATGTGTTTGTTTTATGTTACATCTCAGGTGAGCAGAGAATAGAATGGTGTAGTTTAGTGTAAATCTCATAATAATCTCTCATCCTATATAAATTATATGTATTTATTCATAATCATTTTACAGTTGACCGCCTAATTTTCTTTCCAAAATGTGTATTAGTCAACTTTATTCCTCAATATTCTCGTTAGTGTTAGTTTTGTTGCATTATAATTTCCATCCCTGAAATAAGGCAAGAAGAGGGCAAGAGAGAGCAATATGGAAGGTGGATTAATCAAAGCATGATGTATGCATGTATGGAAATGAAACACTAAAACCCATTAATTTGTGCAATTAATATGCATTAATAATTATAAAAAATAAAATCATTTACAACTCCAAAAATATAATAATATTCTTCTGCAATATCTCAGTATTATATAAGAGCCAGTTAGAAAACAGCCCTTTTTGAAACATGTATATATTCATAGCAGAAAAGAGCAAGGCCTAAGTAAAATTATGTAGTCATATTTAAGATTTTTGCAAAGACATGGCATATGAAACATTGACTTACATCTCATCAACCAATGGGAGTCACACAGTCAAGCCAAAGTACATGAAGCAGGAATGGATATTCTTTTCAGAGGAGGAAAGCAAATCATCTGGCAATAGGTAGGGATATATAATCCTAATAAAAGGGGAAATGAATAACTATAAATTAACATAATCAACTCCAGAATTGAGAGAAACAACTGATGTACCTATGAATGAACAAATGGGTAAGGATATGTTTACATACAATGAAATATTATTCAGCCCTTAAAAAGCATATTCGAAGCCGGGCGTGGTGGCGCACGCTTGTAATCCCAGCATTTGGGCCACTGAGACAGGAGGATCCGGGTTCGAGGCCAGCCTCAGCTACCTAGTGAGGCCCTCTGAAACTTAGTGAGACCCGGTTTCAAAATAAAGAATTAAAAAATAGGGCTGGGGGTATAACTCGAAGGTAGAATGCCTCTGAGTTCAATCCCCAGTACCGAAAAAAAAAAAAAAAAAAAAAAAAAAAAAAAAAAAAAAAAAAAAAAAAAAAAAAAAAAAAAAAAAAAAAAAAAAAAAAAAAAAAAAAAAAAATAAGAAGCATATTCCATTTGGGACAACATAGGTGTATCTATAGAACTTATGCTAAATGAAATATGCCAGGTATAGAAGGAAAAAGCCTGCATAATCTCACTTTAGGAATCTAAAATATTGAATACATATAAGCACAGAGTAGAAAGGTAATTAAAAGAGTGCAAGGTCGTTGTGGGTGGAAAATAGGAAGATGAAGATCAAAGGGTACAAAGTAGCAGTAATGTAGGATGAGTAAATCTACAGACCGAATGTACAGTATGACTGCACTTAATAATATTGTATGGAATACTGGCTATTTGCTAAAGGCATGGACTTTAAGTACTCAATAAACAAAGGAAAAGAAAGATAACTGTGTGGATGATGAGTATGTTGATTTTTTTACTATAATAATTTCTTCATTGTGTACATGTATACCAAATAAGTATATCAACACCATACTTATACTTTAAGTATATGCAACTTAAAAAGGGAACAATTTTTTTCTTATATGAAAATAAACATTGGCATGATATATTATGTCTTCAATTATATGATTTCTTGAGCTTTTCTAATGAAAATATATGTGAGTTATCACTAATTTAGTTAGCTTTCTATCACATTCTATCACATAATTTTATACAGTTACAGATACAAGTCATTTCTTTAAAACTTTGGATCATAAATATGAAAGAAAATTCATGTAAAAACCAACTATGAAATAGCATCTAATCAAGCACTATGGAGAGAAATAGAAAAATTAAAATATCTTCAAGAATATGAAAACATGTTATTTTCAGAAAAAATAAACTAGCCAAATGTGGTGGTGCATGCCTGTAATCCCAGTACTTGGGAGGCTGAGGCAGGAGGATCACAGGTTCAACGACAGCCTCAGCAGTATAGCCAAACTTTTAGCAATCTAATGAGACCCTATTTCAAATATAAAATAAAACAAAAAGGGCTGGGAGTGCAGCTTGTAAGTAGAATATGCCTGGGTTCAATCCTCAGTACCACAAAGAAAACATAAACAAGCAAACAACAACAACAAACCCTAATGTCTCAAAGTCAAAAAGTGAACATTCATAAATTTTAAATGGATTAAAATCAAGAGTCATTCTCACTGAAATCATGACATATATAATATGAGGCAATTGCCAACTATTCATTTACTTGAGCATTTTACTCTGAAAAGGAAAGAATACTAATCACTATTTTTAACCACTTTAAATCCAAGCTACGCACTTATATAAAGAGTATATCTTCAGAAGTATGTCAAGAACTACTTTAGGTATAACTTTAAGAAATATACTACTAGACGTTTCATTTTGTTTTTAATTTTCTACTACTGATAATTTTGTTAATACATACCTGTTGTATTATGAAAAAAGTAATTTTAAATGCCTGCTTAAGTAATATATTCAATAGCACTCTATAGAAACTATATCTCATTGCCTTGTAAATTTATGTTGAATTTGTTTTTATTTTAAACAAAAGAAACGTCTATCTCTTTGGCATGACAAGATGTCTATTAACTATATCTCCTTTAAAATATCTTTGTACTGTAAACTTATATCTATTTTGAGAATGTTTTAATAATAGTAGCCTATAATACTGTTTCTACAATAATGCCTGATTTTATCTCTGTGTGAATATACGTGTGCCAGTATGTGTTAATTTTAGTTACTAGTTACTCAAGAATAGAATAGGTGGGAGGTAGATCAAATGTTTTTAAAATGTTTCTGTATTGTTTTAAATAAGAAAAATATATTCATTTTAATAGGTATTTGAAATTAATCATTTTATTCTGGAAGGGAGTTTGGCCCTTTATTTTTGTGCTTCATGCTTTTGTTCTGACTTTTGTGTCAGCATAGGTCCTTGTGAAGTTATTAAAAGCTCCAGATTACAAAGTAGTGGTCTGTTTTTCAATGATAACTCTATATTCAGAATTCAAACATGTTAAAAGGTATATAGAGAGGTATTTTTATTTTGTTGGAATGTTCACTCTCAAAGAGTCTTACTCGGTTTCAGGATTGTGAAGTTATAAATGTTATTTCAAGGACACTGAACATTTCTTTAAATGAGTTACTGCAGAAGAAAAAAAGTTATATTTAACCAATTCTCCAATTACAAAAAAAGCACATAGTTCTAAAACATTTTTCATTCTTATCTAAGTTTTACCTAAATCATTTGGGATATTAAAATTATTCCTTTTGTCTAAAATATGATATATGCTATAGTGTTTTGCTTAAAACTATAGTATTTATGGAATATCACTGGAGGTTTCATTTTTGGTAATGACAATTTACTTGGTTTTTTGCATGATATTTTATGTCTGGCTAAAGATTCATTCAAATTTGTATAAGGAACCAAGGACATCATGGGAAGAAAAAGATAAACTGGTACTCTATTTTGGAATATTTCAAGGCTAATGAACTGGGTAGAGCTAGTCTCGAAGCCAGAGTCTGGCAAGAAAGGTGGACATCAAAGTAGGAGAGATATGCCCAATGCACAAAGCAGATGACTTGTCATCATGAATCATGGTACTTTACAGGAAACACACCAATCTTTTTCTGAAATGTATTATCCAGGAAGAAAACAATTTTAAAAGAGGAGATTTTAAGGTGAAAGGCAAGGTGTGTGTGTGTGTGTGTGTGTGTGTGTGTGTGTGTGTGTGTGTTTGTTTTCATAGTTGTAGTTTGGCAACTCAGTTTAGTTTTGACATTAGCTCAACTATGACTAAATTTCACACTGGTAAAGGGATAGTCCCACCTGGTACCTGTGGAACCACTGCAACCCAGTAGTGGGCATGGTATTGGCAAGCTGACCATGAGGCTCACAGGGATGCAGGGCAGAGGACTTAGTAACAGAAGGGATTAAAAAAGGCCATCTGTATCACCTTCTGTGAGATGGGAGGAGGTGAGAGACCAGTGGGTGCCAGGAGAGCAGGGCCCACAGCCCACAAGATAACAGCTAAAACTAAGGATTGAAATTGGTTGAAATACATTGGTATTTATGAGTGTCGATGTATTTATGAGTTTCAATTCTGACCACCCAAAAAAGAGTAGATGAAGAACTTCAATAAGGTTTTAAAACCTACTTCCCAAGAGCTTTGGTGATTACTCATTTTCAGTGACCCCCTCCCTAACCTCCCCCCATGTGTGTGGTAAGAGATGTTTTTATCTTTTATCTTTCCTTGACTTAAACTCTCATATTTCTATACTGTTTATTAGTCTTTGGACTTCATTCATCAAAATCCACTGGTGCCGGGTGTGGTGGCACACGCTTGTAATCCCAGCATTCGGGAGGCTGAGACCGGAGGATCTGGATTCGCGGCCAGCCTCAGCTACCTAGTGAGGCACTCCGCAACTTAGTGAGACTCGGTTTCAAAATAAAGAATAAAAACTAGGACTGGGGGTGTAGCTCAGAGGTAGAATGCCCCTGAGTTCAATCCCCAGTACCGCAAAAAAAAATAAAATCCACTGGTCAAGAAGCCTATAAGAAGAGATACCCCTGTTATCATTTTGGGCACTTCAGATGGGACATTGAGGAAAGAAAACCAGTGAGGAAAGAATTTAATTTATCCCTTGTTTTGATATGGATGAAATGACACAGATGCCACCCAGCAGGGACAGTAGCACCTGTGAACAGTGACCTCTTCAGACTGTGACAGGGCCTATGGCAGGCTACTGATGTGGCATAGAACAGCACTGAGCCACGTCCTGGAGCAACCTCCTTAGGTATAATTGAGAAGTCCTCCACAAGAAGGGGATAGGTGATCTCAAAATGAAGCATCAAGCCATAGAAGGTGCAAATACAACCAGACCTGGATGAATCTGGGGGTTTCTAAGAAATTGACATCAAGACAGTAGGTTAAGTGTACAAGGGCAATATTCTAGACTTCCTACTAAAGGGCTAAGTATTGCCTGTGTTACACCTTGGAGGATCTATTGTTTATAACTTAGGGCCCTATTGTTTGTCTCTAAAGATTTTAAAAGGAACATTTCAATGAAGTAGACACTATTTTATTTAATTTTCAAAGCTGACTTATCATGCCCACGATTATGCCTATCTTACACTATGAGGGAAGAAAATTTTCAGTTTGTTTATCTTGCCTAAGGCCACACAAGCAAGGGGGGGGGGAGCTTAAAACAAAGGGAGGGCTAAAAACAAAGTTTATCCAACTCAAAGGCCCTTTCTTTTCCAGAACCCCAGGGTAAAGAAAACAAATTCTATTATAACCACATTTCACATATTGAAATGCAGACTTTGATAAGTAGAGTGGCTTGCCTCAGAGCTCAGACCCTAATGAGTAGCAGAGCTGAAACAGTAACACAGATTTTTTCCCATAACTGACATTGCACCTTATTGGTTCATTAAGACTTTTTTTAAAGCATTTTTCCTACTTTCTTAAGGACAAAGAACCTCAGTATATACATTTCTCCCATAACCAGAGATTGTTGAAATCCAAAATGTTTCCTGTCTTATTTTTTAAGATTTAATATTGAGATACTGGGTACTTTCAGATATGTATCACTAATTATGTTTTTTACCAAAGGAAAATTCTTTGGCCAACAGTAGAACAACATATTTGAACTGAGGTTCAGTACTACTGTATGTTTAAAGTAAAACTTCATCACATAATCATCATTATTTCCTTTTGATCTTGACCCATAGAAATAGAAACATTAATATTGTTGAGCATGTGGCAATTTATTTTAAAATACTTTAAGCAGTATAGGGTTTATCAAATTATTAATAAATCTTTCCTGTAACTTAGTGGAATTAGCAAAATGCCCAAAGTAATTGATTTGGTTTAATACTAAAATGTATTTATGAAAATATAAATTTAATTTAAAAAATAAGAAAAATAGTAAAATGCCTCAGACTTTGAAATACTTAAGGTTTAATATTTTGAGAATGTAGAACTGTGATGGGGTGCGGAATGTACCCCAAGAATAAGGGTTCTTGATATCCGTGGAGAAAAGAATTTCTACACTTATCAGTCACAACATCTAGCAGGTTTATTTAAGGAAAAACTGGGAAAGAAAAACTGGGATGCAGGAAAAGAAGGGGAGTGCAAAAAGAAAAATCCCCGGCCACCACCTTAGGACATGTTTCCCGATCAGGAGCAGAAGTCCAAGAGAGGGAACACGTGGAAAATCCAGGGGGTATATAAGAGGGCGGGGTCCTCATTTCCAGCCCCTTTCCCTCAGGTTCCAAGTAGTCCTATAGGTTGGGCTCCAGGTGAGGGAAGGTCCCAAATAAGCTGGCTCCTCCTCTTTCCAGGTGTATGCTGCTTTAGGTATGTCTCAGGTGGGCTGGGCTGTACGTTTCTCTTGGGCCGAACCAAAGGAAAAACTTCCAAGGGGTGGAGTTTTGGATTAACACTCTCCAGATTTTTTTTTTTAAAAGGCTAAAAACTATATTT
>PVLC010004626.1:70489-83511 GCA_004027655.1 Graphiurus murinus | reverse complement strand
GTAATCCCAGCATTTGGGAGGCTGAGACCGGAGGATCCGGGTTCGCGGCCAGCCTCAGCTACCTAGTGAGGCACTCCGCAACTTAGTGAGACTCGATTTCAAAATAAAGAATAAAAAATAGGGCTGGGGGTGTAGCTCGGAGGTAGAATGCCCCTGAGTTCAATCCCCAGTACCGCAAAAAAAAAAAAAAAAAAAAAAATAGAGAAAGAAACCCCTCCTTTAACTATTTCACCTGGATACCAAAACCTGAAAAAGACATTGAAGGAAAGAAAAATTACAGACTAATCCCATTCTGAACACAGTTGCAAAAATCCTAAAAAAAAAAATGTTATCACCATTGGGCATGGTGCCACATGTTTGTAATCCCAGTACTTGTGAGGCAGAGACAGGAGTATTGCAGGTTCAAAGTGAGCCTGAGCAAGTTAGTGAGACCTCATTTCCAAAAAAAAAAAGGACTAGGGATGGGGTGTAGTTCAGAGGTAGAATGCCCCTGGGTTCAATTCCCAGTACCATACAACAAACAAACAAACAAACAAAAACATACACACACACACACACACACACACACACACACACATATATACCAAATTCAGTTTTATAGTAGAACATAGAGCACAACCAGATTGGTTTTATTCCAGTAATACAAGGTTAATTTACCATTCCAAAAAAATCAAAGCAATTCACTACATCAACACAATTAGGGACAATGCTTGCATGTGATAAATCATCAAACTGTATACTTTTATGCATCAATCTATATGTGTCTTATATGTCATAATTTAAAAATTAATATAGTGAAGGCACTTGAGGCAAACTAGGCTGCCCTGAAATTCACATATGTTTTATAATGAAAAGATACCAGAAAATATACATTTTGAAAAATTAACCGTGTGACTCAACTTGCAAGAAAGAGCAATCCTCAGGATTAGAAGGACAGCAGAAACTGGGAGCCTGAAGTGGGTGTTGAGGCAGCCCTGGGCGGGGGGCTCAGGGACAGTACAAGTGACAGGAGCCTAGGTGCTATTGCCTGGGCCAATTTAGGATATACAAGGGAATAAGTGCTGAACTTAGACATTTTAAGCTCTGAACTTAGACATTTTAAGCTCTGAATGCATGTGAGACACTGAAGCCCAGTCCATGGTTGTTAAGCAGAGGCTCGGGTTGGAGGGGAGGAGAGGGAATGTAAGGTAGAGATTGAAACTTGGGAATCTGGCCTGTGGGTGGAGTTTAAAGACTATCTTCAGGGATGCGAACCCCTATAGCACTCTGCTTCTCTCTAGGGTAGCACTCTTCCTGTTACTATTGGCATTTTTCATGTGCACATGTATTTTCCCTCAAGGCGTGGAACATTTCTAAATCCTCCCTATGGGGTGCAAAAAAACGATACTCCAAAAAACAAGCTTAGTGAACCATTGGTGACTGTGTCAAGGAGCAATTTGCCAGGGGAGGAATTTGGCCAGGGGATGAAAGTGCTGGAACAGCAGGTGAGCCCAGGAAAGGGATCCACAGGCTTCTAAGGAGCCACCCCAGAAGCTGCAGGGACCGGCACGACAGTAGGAACGCACAGGAGCCTTCAGAGAAGGAAGCTGATGCCAGGTGGGCCCCAGGCTGCCCCCTTCTTTCCAGCCTGTCACGTGGCTCTCAGGGTGCAGTCTGATTGATGGATTGCTTAGGAAAGTCCCTCCACCTCCTCCCTCCCCGCCCTGCCACACCTGGCTCTGGGTGCCCAGAAGGGTGTGAAAGGAACAACCCACACCCTAAACTGCATCCAAATTCCTTCCTCTTTTGTCATCGGAGCTGCATCTACTCCTCCACTCCAGCAGGTTGGGAGCCTCTGCACTTTGAGTCCATAAATCTGCCTTCAGAGGCCTTGAGCCACCTCTCCCTGGATCTAAGAAAGGTCACTTAAAGTCCCTCCTTTCAGGGAGAAAGAAACACCCAGCCGATGAAAGAAACCACACTGTCCAAAGCCCCTGCCACACCGGCGCCACCTCCTCCTTTTGTCTGAAAGGCATTTTGCATCATTGCCAAATCCTGAGGATCCCTCAGTGGCCACAACTGGGACATCTGAGGGTGGGGGTAAGAAGGGCGGGTGGGGGACAGGATGCACACCAGACTCACAGTCCAGGTGGCCTTTGATCCTTTGATCCTCCTGGAAGCCAAGGCACCACCAGAAACAAGGCCCTGAACCTGAGTCTTTGGCAATCTGAAAGGAGAATCAGAAAGATCAGTGAGCTACGCGCTCCTTTTACACAGCCGGAATACAGCTGGAGGAAGCATGGTATGGTACCTAAAAAGGAAGACAGATGGACATAAAATAACTGTGCAGAGAATTTTCTACAATATATTCTATAGCATGCAAGCAACTGCTGCATTAAAAACAACAACAACAAAAAAAAACCTGGAAAAAATTAACAAAGACATCACACTGTGTTTTCCAATGAGTCTATAATATGTCTACCTATCTTATTTTCTAGATGAAGCCAGAATGCATATGCTTATTCTTCACATATCTTGAAAAATACAAAAGCCTTTTGGGAAGGAATAATGTGGATGTATTTGTTATCCTGTTCCCTAATTTGGCAGGATGTTGCTATTATAATTACTCAAGTAATTACAGTAGTGACACCAGCTAGGTTTACGTGACATGCTGGGCTTGACATTCTTAAGCAGGTATCACAGAGGTTATCCTTGGCTGGAGCTGCCTTCCACAGAGGAGGTAGTAGCCAGATTGCAGTGGGCTGCAGAGTGGGACGGGCAGGAGAATGAAGCGTGGGGAACAAACTTGTTTGAAGAATGTGGTGTACAAGGTGGCAGTAGTAACAGTCTTCTGTAAGGAGGTTGTTGCCTGGACATACTGGGGCTGTCAGAACAGAATACTGCAGACTGAGCAGCTTAAACTACAGGAATTTATTTTCTTGGAGTTCTGGAGAGTGAAAGTCCAAGATCCAAGGTGCTGGCAGGTTTGGTTTCTTCCGAGCTCCCTCTCCAGGATTCGAGGAGGTCGCCTTCTCCCTGTGTCCTCCAGTGTCTTTCCTCTGAGCATGTGTGTCTCTGGTCTTTCAATGTGTCCAAATGTCCTCCTCTTATAAGGACAGCAATCATATTGGATCATGGGCCACCCTAGGAGCCTCAGTTTAACTTAATGGCCTCTTTATTTTTTTTATTTATTTTTTATTTTTATTTTTTTGTGGTACTAGGGATTGAACTCAGGGGCATTCTACCTCAGAGCTACACCCCAGCCCTATTTTTTATTCTTTGTTTTGAAACCAGGTCTCACTAAGTTGCGGAGTGCCTCACTAAGAATGGTCTCTTTAAATGTCCTATCTCCAAGTAATCACATTCTGAGGTACTGGTAGTTAGGACTTCAACATACAGATTTAGGGATTGGAAAACAATTCAGCCCATAACATAGGTCAGGGAATTTTTTTCATTTTAATATGTAAGAAACACATTTTTAAAAGTGTTTCTTACATATTTTGTAAGGGTTTTTTGTTTTGTTTTCTTTCTTTTTTTGGTACTGGGGTTTTTTGTTTTCTTTCTTTTTTTGGTACTAGGGATTGAACCCAGGGGCATTCAATCACTGAGCTACAGCTACAGCCCTTTTTATCTTGAAACAGGGTCTCACTAGGTTGCTGCATGCTGGCCTTGAACCTGCAATCTTTCTGTCTCAGCCTCTCAACTGCTGGGATTACAGACATGCACCACTGCATCCGGCTTATGTGTTGTTGCTTTAACAAAATATGTGAGGCTGAGTACTCATAAAGAAAAGAAGTTTATTTAGGTCACAGTTTTGGAAGCTCAAAGTCCTAGATCAGGCTACCCCATTGGTCTGGCCTCTGGGGTCCGCCTCACAGTGGATGCATGGTGCAGTGTGGGGAGCAGAGAGGAGGGGATCACATTGCCGGAAAGGAAGCCAAGAGCAATTCAGAGGCCAGGCTCAAGCTGCTCTTGCAAGAACACACAAGAACAACCTTAATCCCTTCCAACATCAGTGTCTCCAGTTGCCTGAGCCCTTCCCTACTAGACCCCACCTTTTAAAGGTTCTACCACCTCTCACATACTACACTGGGGACCAAGACTCTAACACCTGAGGCTAGAGGAAACAAACTACAACCAAAGCACAGCAGTTGTGGAACAGGCCCATTGAGGAAGAGAGAACAGTGGATAGAGGAGAAGCCAGAGGCTGGGCAGGGGCAGGTGGCAGGAGGGCAGGGCCCAGGGAAGAGGAGCCCTGGGCAGGAGGCAGGGAGGCTTCTGCTGCAGAACCAGAAGGGTGGGAACAAGAGGAAGCTGCAGTCTATTTCTTTTCTTTCTTCTTTCTTTCTTTTTTTTTTTGTACTGGGGATGGAACCCAGGGGTATTCTACCTCTGAGCTACACCCCCAGCCCTATTTTTATTCTTTACTTTGAACTAGGGTCTCACTAAGCTGCAGAAGACCTCACTACATAGCTGAGACTGGTCGAGAACCTGCAATCCTCCTGTCTCAGCCTCCCAAGTACTGGGATTACAAGCGTGCAACACCACACCCGGCTCCGCTGCAGTCTATTTTTTTGTAATTCAAGTGTGGGAGGCTGGCAAGCCTTCTCTAGCCTCTATATGGAAATAGAAACTGGAACCGTTTTGAGGGGAGTTTGGCCGTGTGTGTCAACAACCTTAAAAACGTGCTGTTTTTTGACCAAGAAATTCCACTTCAATTAATTTATCCCAGGGAAATAATTAGGGGTGTGTACCAGAACCGGTATGCAGTGGAATAATTGGGGTGTGCACCAGAATTTATCCCAGAGAATGATTAAGGGTCTGCATACTAATAAGCATGACTAGACAAACCAAATCCTAGCTTTGCTTATAATACAGTCAATATCCAAAAACTGGAGACCTTGTAAAACCAACTATTTGGAGTTCTTAAACTGTCACACACACACACACACACACACACACACACACACACACACACACACACACACACACACAAGTTGATAGGGCCCTGAGAGTGTCTTCAGCCATTAGTTATGGAAGCATGTTTATTACAGAGATTGGTGGGATGGTACAGCCTAATAGAAAATGAGAGACCCACAATTAGGCAAGGTGGTGGACATATGTAAAGGGGAAAAATCAGCCCGCGTGTGGGAGGCCAAGGTTAACTGTGGTGAGCTCCGGTTGGGGGGACTAAGGGAGCTAATTATTCTCTTTTTGCTTACCTATGGTTTCTAATTTTTGCCACAGCAAACATATTATTTAAACAAGAAGATGGGGGGAAAGCAATAAAAACAATTTAATGCACCACCTGGATTTTTTTTTCAGGGCTATTTTCCTTACAAAAGCCAATGCTTCTTTAACTCCTAAGAGTTGAGTAAATGATGCGGGCACATGGAAAATGATAAAGAAGACATATATATCTGCTCCCTGCAAATGGAGAAGACAGCAGAGTTGCTGTGCTCCATCCCCAGGACCCAGGACAGTGTTTAGCACACAGTAGGCCTACAACAAAAGGCTGAGGAAGAAGTCAAAGGCTGAGGATGAAGCCAAATGCTGTGGGCAGGGAGGATTACTGGGCTTCCTTCAAAATGAGAACATTACATTCTTTCTCACAGCGTACTCTCTATGAGGTATAAAGTCCATGCCTTCATAGGATAACAAATTGCCACGTGCTAAGAATCCCTGCAGAGAAATCAAAATATAGCACTTTCTTTCTTCAAAGTTTTGAATCTGTTAGAAATGTAAACTCCAGCTTCTACCCACTGCTCAGACTGCTGATCAAACCTAGACTCTCTGAACCCCATCAGATGAAGGGCATTTGTATCCCCAAAAGTCTTTGAAGACAAAAGGCTTTGGTCCTGATGATGTATCATCCTCAGAAATGTTCCGTCTACTTTTCAGGCATATTGTCATTACCACAATATCCTGAAGGCATTACTTAGATGTCATGAAACGGCCTTTTAAATTCATGTTATGGGCTGGTCTGGCTATTTAATCTGATTCTTAAATGTAAATGTTCCCGATACTATGGAGAGGAAGAGAATGGGAGAATATTATTAAAACAGGGGAAGGGCCTAATGTCTTTTATCTGCCAGAGACAAGCCAAGACTGGAGATATTTATTGGTTCAGTACTTCAGCAACATGGTATTAATTGTCTTTGAGTGTTTTGATAGGTAGTTAATGCAAGGGTATTAATGAAAACAGCCCCACTTCATTTTAAAATTAACTGCTTGGCCATTGAACAACAGGAGCTGATAAATTACGGCAATAAATTTGTGATGGAGATTTATGTCCTCGTAACTCAGAGCCGGGCTGTGGGTATACTTAGATGGGGTGGGGGAGATAAGGAATACCAAAAAAAGGCTTTTCCCCCCCAAATAGTAGCTCAGACCTCTATGTGGGTACCAGAACTGGTGACGAGCTGGCCTTCCAGGTAGCAGGAGCAAGGTCCCAGGGCATCCTGCAGGATGAAGGGGTTTCTAGGATGCCCATTTTGGCTGATGGTTGGGGAAGGGCCCTCATTCACCTGTGCTTCTGATAAGCAGCTTCTCCCGGGCTACAGCAAAGGGAAAGTCTACAAGAAGGACCCAGCCAGGAGGCAAGGTAGTATTTCTTGCATAGTTTTTGTCAGGCTCTGGGCTAGTTGCCTAATTTACATAATTTCATTTAATCGCTGCAACAATCTTGAGAAACAGCTCTTATTAACCTATTATTAACTCAGTTTTAGAAAGGAGGGAGCTAAAACTCATCAAACTGAAATGGCTTGCCCTGGCCCTGCACAGTGGCTGCAGGCCACGGGACAGGGAGAATGTGGCATGTGGAGGCACAAAAAACAGAATTTGAATCCCAGGTACCCCACTCACTAGCTGGGCTTTTTTCTTTTTTGATACTAGGGATTTGAACCCAGGGGCATTCTACATTCAAACTACATCTCCAGCCCTTTTTATTATTTCATTTTGAAATGGGATCTCCCTAAGTTGATGAGGGTCTTGCCAAGTAGCTGAGGCTGGCCTCGAACCTGCAATCTTGTCTCAGCCTCCCAAGTATTGGGATTACAGGTATGAGCCACTGTGCCTAGAAAGTTGGGCAATTTTGAAAAAAAAAAATTATTAACTTTCCTGTGCCCATAGTCATTTTCATCTGTCAACAAAAGGAACAACCCAGTCAGGCATCATAGGATACTTGGGTGAATTAGGTTAAATAGTAAAATGAAAGTGAACTGAGATGGGATTCCGAGCCAGGCTTTCTTGACTCTAAAGTTCTTATGACTAACCCATAGAAATACATGACCCTGGAGAGACAGAGAGACCAAGGCAGATGCCAAATCCATAGCCACTGAGGAGCCAAACAGGGAGTCAAAAGTGGGACCCACTGGCCAGGTGTGTTGGTGTACACCTGTAATCCCAGTACTTGGGAGGCTGAAATAGGAGGATGACAGGTTCATGGTCAGCCTCAACAAGCTAGCGAGGTCCTCAACAACTTAGGGAGATCCTGTCTCAAAATAAAAAGGGCTAGGAGTATAGTTCAGAGGCAGAATGTCCCTGGGTTCAATTCCTAGTACCACAAAAGAAGTAAGTAGGTGATAAGTGAATGAGGAAGGAAGGAAGGTAGGAAGGAAGGAAGGAAGGAAGGAAGGAAGGAAGGAAGGAAGGAAGGAAGGAGAGAGGGAGGAAGGAAGGAAGAAAAACAAGAATGAGTATTGGTTAGATGAAATAAATTTTCTGTGCAATGCAACATTGAGGTTAATAGTATTGAGGACCTGGAGTTGAAATGCCTTAGTTCAAATCTTAGTTGCACAGGATACAGCATTTAAGACTGAGGAAGTTTATTTAAATCTTCTCTGCCTCCATCCCCACGTTTGCGAAATTGGAATACAAATGTCTACACCTCATACACTTAGAGAAGATTATACATGGGCAGCTGTTACAAGAGGGCCTGGGAGGTAGTAATGTCCAAAAATATAGGCTGCTATTATTATTATATCATCATCCCTATTGCAGAATAGTACAGTGTCATTAAAAATGTCCTTATAGATTTATATTTATTAACACATAAAGATGTTCTCATTTTACAAGTGAGGAAGTACAATCAAAAGAGCATTTATGCAGCATCCTTGAAGCAAATAATTTTTGAGCAGACACAAGGAACAAGGCAGAAATGACCCCTTCCCTCATAAAGCCTATAGGATCATGAGCACACAGACCTTACAGAAAATACATACAAATTAAAATATAATTAACAGTGTGATAAGGACCAGGAAGGAAAGCAAATAGAGGGTAACGGGAAAGGCCTAATAAAGACAGGGCTATTTTTTCCCGAGACCTGAAGGGTGAGCAGAGTTAGCCAGGCCAGGGCAGAGAGAATCTTTTTTTTTGGTACTGGGGATTGAATCCAGGGGTGTTCTACCTCTGAGCTATACCTCCAGCCGTATTTTATTTTTTTGCTTTAAAATAGGGTCTCACTAAATTGCTGAAGCTGGCCATGAATTTGTGATCCTCTTTTCTCAACCTCCACTGAGATGACAAGCATGTGCCACCATACCCGGTAGAAGAATATTTTAAGTACAGTAAACAGCATCTATGAAAGTCCTGAGCAGATGGGAGGATCACAGGTTCACAGCCAGCTTCAGCTACTTAGTGAGGTCCTCTGAAAATTAGTGAGACTCTGTTTCAAAATAAAGAATTAAAAATAGGGCTGGGGGTGTAAGTCTGAGGTAGAATGTCCCTGAGTTCCATTCCTAGTAAAAAAAAAAAAAAAATCCTGAGCAGAGAGAAATCTGAGTGAGTTTAACTGATCTAAGACCAGTGTGGTTGGATCCTAGCATATAAGTAGGGAATGAAGCAAGATGAAACTGGAAAGTAAGTAAAGGTTTGATCATTCTATGTTGTAAAATACCAAAAGTTGAAATAGGGTGAAGTAGTTGGATCTTTATCCTAAGATCCCCTGAGACAATCTGACCCTCCGTCCTCTCTTGTTTTACTTGTTCAAGATTCAGAATTCTGGACTGGAAAATCTTAGTGGCTGGATTAAAGTCCCGGGTGTCCAGAGGGGGACAGGGAGGATTTCCCCTTCAGCCTCTGCCTCTCCATCCAAGAGCTGCTGTGTGAGCTTAGGGCCCTGGAGCCCTCCGGACCCTTCTGAGCCGAGGGAGCCTGAGTCAGCCTCCTCGGTGCCCCCAGCCTCCAGCAGCAGGTGCTGGTGCTCCCCTGGTGGGGGTATTTCTGAAGACTTTGGCAAAGGGGATGTCCTCTGCTCTTTCCCAGGAGACGTGGTTAAGGGAGTAAGTGGATGAGTTGCACATGATAAATTCACTCCAGCATTCCTCTCTCTTTCTCAGAGTCTTTGGATTCTTTCCTTTACTTGATATCAAGGAATTTATGACATCTCAACTCTGTTTAATGTTGGCTACCACTGAGTCCAGATTTCTGTCAACCAACTGAACAAACAAGCATGTCTGCTCCCAGCTGCTCCGAGCTAGCAAAAAATCCCAGTCTGTGCTAAGCGCATCTGTATCTGTGACTTTAACCTCATCTAAAATTACGTGCCTCTGCCCTTAGTCAAGAGCCTGCAGAATTCATTCCCATGTGTACTCCCCAGGTCTTTGAAGGTGTAAATTAGCAAAACCTTGTGAACCATTTCTTATATGTGCCTCTTGCTTTCAGCTTTGACTTTTTATCACCCCCCTCTAACTCCTTCTCTCTCTCTCTCTCTCTCTCTCTCTCTCTCTCTCTCTCTCTCTCTCTCTCTCTCTCTCTGTCAGATCTTAGAGATGGGAGTGGGGGATGCTGTAGTGCAGATCATAAACAAATGGATCCCTTCTTTTCAGGTATATTTTTAATTTTTTTTTTTTGGTACTGGGGATTTAACCCAGGGGCATTCTACCTCAAGCTACACCCCCAGTCCTATTTTTTTATTCTTTATTTTGAAACAGGGTCTCAATAAGTTGCGGAGTGCCTCACTAGGTAGCTGAGGCTGGCCACGAACCCAGATCCTCCGGTCTCAGCCTCCCAAATGCTGGGTATTTTTAAAAATTATTTTAGTGTTTCTTTTTTAAAATAAATTTAAGCCAGGCATGGTGGCTCAGGTCTTGTAATTCCAGCACTTGGGAGGCTGAGACAGGAAGATTGCAGGTTCAAAATCAGCCTCAACAATTTAGGGAGGCCCTCAGCAACTTAACAAGACCCTGTTTCCAAATAAAAAAGTAAAATACAACTTGGAGGTAGAATGCCCCTGGGTTCAATACCCAGCACCACAAAAAAAATAAAATAAAAATAAATAAATGTACTGGTATGTAACAACTGTACAAAATAGTGGGCTTCGTTATGACACATTTGTACATGCACATAACATAATTTGATCAGTTTCATTCCCCAGTATCGCCCTTTGCCCTCCCTTTTCCTCCCCATCGGTGTAACTCTTTTGGGCAAGGGAGTGACAATATCTTTGAAGAGAAGACAGAGTGAATCAATAGTGAAAGGAAGAGGACCCGCTGGCAGCAAGGGAAGGTCAGTGCTCTGGTATATCCCAGTCCACTTGGGAGGGACATCCTTATCAAGACCTCAGCTTTCTCCAGAGAGGAGTGACAACTGAGGTAACTACAGAGTCCACCTGTGATTTGTTCTCCATTCTCTCTGATGTGTGTTTTTCAGAGGTTGAAGATGCATTTAGCACTACATAGGAAGTTCCTGAGTGTTCATCCCTCCAGTTGAGAATTTGAGGGTTTAAACTTGCCATTCTCTTTGAACAGGCTACCCAGGGCCATTGGGAGCACCACCCTTCCACAGTCCTTGAATAGCTCGTGTCTTTTACACTGTCCCAGCACCATGGATATGTGCTCCCCTGAAGCCTCCCTTGCTTTTATCGAGCACATCTTCCTCAGGACCACAGGCGATAAATGTGATGTTCTGCTACTGTGGACCGCAGGCTTCCAGAGTCCTGTCTCTGGACCCTAAAAGGATGATCACTGTCCTCAACTCCCCACAGAGGCAGTGCAAACAACGTTGGATTTCCACCATAAAGGCCCTCTGACTTGAAGAGCCTGAAGCATATTTGCTGGCACAAACTTCTGTATCAGTAAACTGCAAAGAACAGAAACGGATTCTGATTTACTTACATAAAACAGGAATCCATTGGAAGGTATTGAGTAGCCCACTGATTTGGAAAATTGTCAGGAGCCAGGCAAGCTAGGCAGCAGAAAGAATTGGCCCAGATGCAGCCACATCCAGTAACAAACAGTCATCATAGGCAGACCTCTGTCTGTGTAGCTATGTCTCTTCCTCGCCTGGTTTCCCCTTGCTCACTCTGAAGGCAAACTTCTGGGTAGAAGCATCCAATTAGTGACCATTGGTCACCAACTGTCACTCTAGCAGGGAAGTGGGGAAGGGGGCAGCGGAAGGAAGGAATTTCCCTAAGGATTCCCCAAAAGAGGTTGACCTGGGGACTCCAAGAAACAACAAATGATCAGGATTGTATGTGTTTTCCAGGGTGTTAGAGAGCACCATGAGGTTGGCGGAGGGTCGGTGAACCTGACCTTGGTGGTCTCCGTTGGCTCACTGAGATGTGCGTCCATGTGGTGGGCTCATGCAGATCCCTGTGGAATCTGCCTCTTCCCAACCACAAGAGCAACATGCTTCCCTCCCTCCAGACTTAGGAAACGCCCCCTCTGCCCTCCACCAGCACTCTGGGCCAGGAGAAGCAGGTATCAGGGGTCTGTTTTTCTTGAGAGTGCATCTGACCATTTCCACACTGGCCTGTTTCCTCCTTTCTTAGACTCTCATCAGCAAAGAGCAGAGGGCCCTTGACTCCTTCAAACCTGTCTGGAATTTCTGCTGTCCCTCTCACGCAGGACTTAGCCTAAAGTGGGCAGGCAGCTGGAGGTATTTCTAGACAGTCTCCCATCTCAACTCTCTTTCCCACTCCTTCCACATCCAATCTTGTCCTTGTTGTTTTGTTCTTAAGATACGATAGTCTAGCTTTATCTCTATATTTCGGAATTGCTAATGCTCCGAATTAGGCTTTTGAAACATGGAAATCAAGAAATTAACCTTTTGTTTTCTGCATTCTGCTTGGCCATTAAACAATTCATGAGCCATTCATCAGATCAGAGGAATGTTTATTACAGGATAATAGGAAATATCAAGGAAAAAAAGTTAATGTGAAAACGTTATCCTACAACATTGCTATTTTTGCTTATGTGTATTTTAATTTTTCATTGATTATATCAAATTACATTATAATTTTGTTTGTTTGTTTTTTGGTACTGAGGATTGAACCCAGGGGCATTTTGCCCCTCAGCTACATTCCCAGCTCTACTTTATTTTTTATTTTGAAATGGAATCTCACTAAGTTGTTGAAGGCCTCATTAAGTTTCTAAGGCTGATCTCAAACTTGTAATCCTTTTGTCTCAGTCTCCCAAGTACTGGAATTACAAGGTATGCACCACCACACTCAGCTCTAAATTGTTGTTTAAAAAAACAAAATTACTTTGTATGGTAGTGTCGGGGGCCTAGCCTGGCCAGCTGGACCTTGCCTCTAGATGGCGCCTGGTAAAGTGCCAGAAGCAGCTACAGGTGGGCTGTGCCACACCAGAGCGCATACACCAGCACACCCGACTCGTGGCCGGCCAGGTGAGAGCTGTATGAGACACCTCGTGGCTTAGGCCCGGCGCAGCTATAAAAAGCCTCCATCTTTCTCACAAAAGAGCACGGCTAAAAGCACGCTGTTGGGGAAAGGCTGGTTGGGAAGTTGCTGGGCTGGAAAGTTGCTGGGAAGTTCTGGGAGGAATTGCTTGGGAAGAAGAAGCGGTTGGGAAGAGGTTGGCCGGGTTGCTGGGGAAGTCCTGGAAAGAAAGATTGTGGATTGCTAGTGGAAGATGGGTTGCTAGAGAGAGGGGTTATTGGAAGTCTGTAGGAAAAGCACTATTTGGAAAGACGACCTCAGCACTGTGTTTGTTATCGTGTGTGTAAAACCTTTGATCCCAGAAAAGAGAGAGAGATAATAAAAGAGGTTCGAACCAGTAGCTTTTAGCCGGCGTCTTTTATTG
>PVLC010004626.1:53223-70389 GCA_004027655.1 Graphiurus murinus | reverse complement strand
GGTAGTGAGATCTTCATCAATGGAGATATTCAAACAGAGACAATATGACCATCACATAGGGATGTAGTAAAAAGAACTCCAATGTTAGGAAGCAGAATGAGATTGAGATCCATTCTAAAGTTAATATTTTATGTTTTTATTACATCTTTATTTGCTCCACAGATGTTGGCATCATAATGGGAATATTTTGTGGTCCCAACTAATTATAAAAATTTAGAATGGCCTCTCTCGTTTCTAATAAATCAATCAACATTGTTAATGGGACTTACACTGAATACCGACAAGTGGCCATTTCCAATTCTATTGGCTTCCATACAACTCTTTTTGTTACAATGGCTCTATTGTTCTTTTCTATTTCTTCTGGCCTTTGCCCCATACATCTCCCATGGAGTGGGTGTTTGCTTATTTTTCCCCAGTGAAGAGGATAAAGAATTGCTCTCACTTGTGTTTGGAGAAAGCATCTTTAGAAACACTAAAGAAGCCCTAGACTTAAAATAAAGATGTGCTACTTTTTAGTGTAGGGACCTCTCTGAGATTCATTTTCTTGCATGCAAAGTGCAGAGAGAGAGAGAAAGACAGAGACAGAGACAGAGACAGAGAGAGAGTCCTAACTGTAGCAATACAATTCAAATTAAACAAAAAGAATGAGTCCAGAGATGACCTGATCCTGAGGCTACAGTATCATGAAGTTATCTCTACTTTTCTGCCCTTCCTCTGCTCCTTCCTTCTTCAGGACTCAGCTCCCCATCACCTGTCCCCTTCTCTGGCTACTCCTTTCAGTGGCACAAACAACAGTAGTCCTCCCAGACCTCTCCTCCAAACACAAAGGAAGACGACTGATCTCTACCAGGGATCATGATGGATGGAAGAGGAAACTTCCTTCTCAGAAGTTCCAGCAGCTATCTCCTCATACCTCACCAGCCACCTAGGTCCCAAGGCCAGCCTGACAAGGCTTTGTGGCCCTGAGTGGTCAGGCTGAACAACTAAGCGCTACCAGATCCCCCTCTGGAGAGAAGGAAGAGGCTCTCCCAACCAGAGACAGGAGTTAAGCCTGGGAAGGAGCTCCCCTCCAAGTGAAGATCTGGGTGCTACTTCTAGGAGAAGGAGAAAGAGAAATGGAGGCTGGGCAAGCACCCACCCAGTGACCTTTATTCCTACACAGCTCACTAGGTTAATATAAAACCCACAGGAGGTTGTGAAAATGACATGTCCCTGAACCTATGAATTGCTGAACGTAGACATGTGAAGTGGCATCTGGGGACTAATTTGATTCCTGAACCAATCACCTGGATCGTTTACAGAACTCTGAGGCTTGGTTTCCCCCATCTGTAAAATGAGAATGTCACCTAATGTTATGGTTTGGGTATGGGATGTCCACCAAAAGCTCATGTGTTGAAATCAATGGTACCCAATGCAGGGAGGCTCAGAGGTGGGGCTTTTAGGCAATGAATGGATCGTGAAGGCTCAGCCCTCATCTGTGGATTATCCCATTTGATGGGTAATCCACTGAGAGCTGAATGGACCCCTGGGAGTGGGGCCTAGCTGGAAGAAGTAGGTAACTGGGAGCAAGCCCTAGAAAGGTTTGTCTTCTCCCTGGCATCTTCCCACCCCCTTCTCATCTGCTTCCGACTGCCATGAGCTGAGTAGCTTTCCTCCACCACACCCTTCGCCTCAGACTCAGCAAGGGAGCCAGTCCACCATGGACTGAGACCTCCGAAACCATGATCCAAAATAAAATTTTCATCCTCTTAGTTATTCATGCTAGGTATGTTTGTCACTGCAGTGCAAAGCTGACAGACACACCTAATAATGGAACATGCTCACACATCCTTATTTATTATAAATGTATTTAGAGTGTATGGTCAAATGGATTTCAGTATATCAAGAGTTGTGTTTTTAGCTGAATTGAGCCAACTGTTATAAAACCAGTGTGAGCCACCATATATTTGAAGGCCTTGTTTGCAACCTTAAGAAAACCACCCCTAGGTACACCAGTAAATTTTGAGTAACCATGACGCTGAGATTTCAGATGGAAGGAATGCTTTGTGAACCAAATTTTTAGTAACATATAGAAAATCAAATTCATCTGTGCATAAGTCATCATGCCCTGAGCCCTTAATCTCCATATCTCTGATGCAGAAAGATTAATCTTAGAAGGAATAACTGACAACCCATTGCCTCAGGCTGCAGAGAAAATGAAAATGTCCTCTACAAATGGGATTCATATTACAATACTTACGTACATTCTGTGCTAGCTGGTCTTGTTCAAATGAAAGGAACTTAGTCATTATTCTGTAGCAGGGTATACTTTTTTTTTTTCATTTTTTTCTTATTGTATCACTCTCAGAATTTTTAGGAGATAAAAAGAGTCCTGTTTCTTGCTAACACAATCTTATCTATGAGCCAGGCATTCCTAGGGAGGTAGTAATGATCAGTGGGCTTTTGTCAGCTTGTCTTGTGACCAAATTCTGATGCAACTATTTATTTAACCTCTCCAAGTACCAATATTCTAATTAGAAAAGTTGGGGCAATAACATTGCCCCCTTTATTGTAAAAAATAAATGAGATAATGTGTTAAATGCATGAAAGAAAATCTAACACATTTAATACATGTTAGTTATTGCTATATTTGGATTTCTGAGAAAGAAGGAATGTACTTATATTGGAAAAATACCAGGGCAGGCTGATACCTATCCTGGTTTTAGACCTTGTTCCATCACAGCTTGCATGTCTCAATATATTAGGGACTTGGAACAAGAATATAAATAGAGGTCCCTGACTCATGACTAACTCCCTTTTCATCCTACCCCCAACTCAATCTTGCACTGAGTTGGCTATCTCAATGTGTATAAGCAAGTTCTTTCTGCACCCTCTCCGAGAGCAAAGACTACCCCCTTGCAATTGGGAGTATAATACACCTGTGTCAAGGTCTGCTATTACCAATGGGAGATGGGCAGGTGGAGTGGCTCTATGAGCCACGAAAGCAAAATGGGGCCATTTGGGCATGAACTGCAGGTACTGTGAGACATGCCTATAATCCCAGCCATTTGGGAGGCTGAGACAGAAGGATGGCAAGTTCAAGGCCAGCCTAGGCAACATGATGAGAACTCGCATGCCCAAAAAATAAACCAAAGCAAATTTATCCCAAACTGGAAAAACAACAACAACAACAACAAAAAAAAAAACTTAGCCTCGCCGGGCGTGGTGGCACACGCTTGTAATCCCAGCATTCGGGAGGCTGAGACTGGAGGATCTGGGTTCGAGGCCAGCCTCAGCTACCTAGTGAGGCACTCCACAACTTAGCAAGACCCAGTTTCAAAATAAAGAATAAAAAATAGGGCTGGGGGTATAGCTCGGAGGTAGAATGCCCCTGAGTTCAATCCCCAGCACCGCAAAAAAAAAAAAAAAAAAAAAAAAAAAAAAAACACCCTCCAAAGAAGTATTTTCCTAAGGGATCATAAAGGGAAATGTTGATAATATGAAATTTTTCACTGTAATCCACTGATGTCCAAACCAGATATCCCGAGAAGATACAATTTCACTTTCCACTGGTTCAGGAAGGTCACCCCAGCCTGCCCCAGATTGTTAGAGATGACCTCTGGTTTCTGCTGCCCTGTCTGCCTATGGCTCAGGATCAGGTCAATTAGTGTGGTCATCTGCAGCTGCAGCCTCCTCAGTCCTTACACTAACGCATCCTAACATTTCAAAGCACAGCAACAAAACCTGGCATCTCCATAAAGACAACTATTCTTTGCTACCTAAATATACCCGTTCCCGAGTTGGGATGGCACATTCAGACCATGGGAGGAGTAACAGGTTAGCCACATCTGTTTGGTTCCTGAGTTTCCCACAGCAAATTGGCAGAGTTTGAATGGCAAAGAATTCATCTTACAACACAACTGAATTGATTCAATTTTGTAGTTGCTGTTGTTGTTGTTCAAATAGTGTGAATTTGGGTAGCAAGGATGGCTGTATGTTTATTTAAAATTATATTTCTGTACTTCTGTACGGAAATATTATATGTATTATAAAAATCATGCAAGTAAACACTTTTAATAGGTGAAATAAATAATGCAGTAAATTTTCTCAGCATGGTGGCAGTTCCACGGGGAGTGCATCTCCACTCTGGGGATCATCCTGGCTGGCTGGGAACCAGGAGTGTCCGTGCAGAGTGCAGATAAAGCAGCCCCATCTCTCTCGCTGAGCCTCGGAACAATTCCTGACTCTCGTCTATATTCATAGCTATTAGTGTGGCTAGTGCTGGGGATGAATGCCTTTTCTTCATGTAGACTCATTTCACCACTTTGTAAATTTTGATGGTATTAGCAAATTTGTAATAGCTTCTCTCTTCTCTGCTTCACAGTAGATCAAACATTAGCGTTAAATAGGCAGTTTATGATTTTTCCTTAAAATAGAATTCTAATTGTGTTTAAAAGTACCTTCTCCCTAGGTGGTTTTTTCAACAATAATTGCCCAAATGCTGAAAGGTTTCTGTCCTTCAAGAAGTTACAGTGTAGATCCGGCCTCTTCTGGCCTCCTATGAATTTTAAATAGGCATCTGGCCTTTTCTGAACCCTGAGGGAGGCAAGCAGGACTTTACCCAGGAATCACAGTTGCCAGTGGATTTGAAACTTTGGATCCAATTTCATCAATATTTCTGTAGACTTACCATCTGCAAGATCAAATTGTCTGTTTGAGCCTGAGGTTCCAGTGTATGTTAGCATTGGGTTAGTGAAAGCTTCATTTCTGTGGAAAATGTCTTAATATACAAGAACCAGGTCTTCAGATGACATTCACATTCTTCGTTTTATCTTCATATCCAGTTATCAAGAAAGGAAAATTAGCTTGTCTCTTAGAGTGGTCTTCCCAGGCTTTTTGGTAACACAAGATATTTTCTCTAAGATTGTATTTGGAACCATCATGTATAAAAAGACATGAGAAAAAGAGACAGAAAAAAATAAAACAAAAGGAGAGTCCTGCAGTCCTTAGGCACAATTGTCCCACAACCCACTTAGGTGGACTCTTTCACAGGGCTCCCAGTTCACTTCTCTTTGGAACAAAAGGAAGGAGCTAAAGAGAGAAGGTGAAAATGCATGGACTAAAACCTTAGCTCTGCAAGAAATGATTTGAAAAAGTGCCTTTGAGCAGAGTACTCGGTTCCTCCATGCCTCTGTTTGCTTATTTTATTTTATTTTTTGACACTGGGAAATGAACCCAGGGGCATCCTACCACTAAGCTACACCCCCAGCTCTTTAATTTTTTAAATTTTGAAACAGTCTTACTAAGTTACTGGGAGGTGACCTGAAACCTTCAATCCTATTGTCTCAGTCTCCCAAGTACTGGGATCACAGGTGTGGGCCACCATGCCTGGCCTCTGTTTGCTTATTTTAAAGATAGACCCAATGATAGCTACTTCCTTGCGTATAATGAACTTCCAAGCAGGCCCAAGTATCAAGAGCAGGAATGGCGTAGCCGTTACTGTTGCTCTCAATCCAAGCCAAAGCACACAGGTGGGCAAGAGCTTCTGCCTATGGCTGCCTCTCAGCAGGAACACCAGTGAGCAAAGATACAGAAGACTTGGATCTGCAGCTCAAATATTTACATCTGTATAGCATCTTCCTGTTGGCAAGACCCACAGGTCCCCAGCACCCCAGATGTTTTCCATAAGTCTTTGCAGCTCTTTTCCTTCTAGGTGTATTAATAACTTACTTTGATAACTAAATTTTTGTGTCTTTCCCTCCTCCCATAACACCATCCCTCTCCAAATTCTCTTTCTGATCAGTACTTCCCCACTCAATGAGAATGATTAGAATTATCACAAACTGGGCATACTATTTACTGTTACTGTGTTTCATACTAATTTCCAGAAATTCTACAGATCATACTTTCTGACATTTCATTTGTCATCAGTCCAAACTGGCTGTATTTTTCCTTTGTCTTCTTTCAAACTGACCTACACCTCAGTCGTCCCTCTATACTTCCTGAAACCTAAATCCAAGACAGATCTACATCTGGTGCCTTAGCAAGCAGAGCTTGGCTTCCATGGCCTGGTCCCATTTTCCCCAACAGCCAATTTTGTTTTCCCAGAGTAGAGTCAAAATTCCACACCAGATATGCTGCTGCCTGGTATCTTTTCATTAACAGGCCATCCGCCACTTGGAATTGTCAATTACTGTTGGCACAGAGACCTCACCGCCCTTCTCTGCTTTCCAGGATAATAAGCAGATCAGGCCTGGATTCACTTCTGTGAATCACTTCTGGCCCCTTCTTCCTTTCCAACTCCACTGCGGGCGGGAGAGGGGGTCCAAATCTCATTGTTTGATGAAGAGGGTGAGGTCAAGGTCCTGGCTTGGATATTTTTTACAGGCAGTCAAGGAAAGGCAGAACCTGTGAACAGGGAGTATGCCCAGCTTTGGGTCTCCCTTCAACCTGGAACCCTCAGGCAATGCAGCTGTAACAAGCCATAGCTGGGAGGTGTGGGCAAAAGGAGACAGATGTTGCCGGCAGATGTTGCAGGCAGCTCATCACCCAGGCCTGACGCTCCTTCCCCTCCAGCATCAGGGGCATTTGCCAACACCCCACCCTTCCCTGGAAAGGGTGAGTTATTGACTGCAAAGGAAACACAAACGATGGAGGTTATTTCTGTGCAAAGGCAACAAGAGACCGGGTTCTCTTGGAGGTAGTAAGTCTTACCAACAATGGCTTTCCTAAGTGCCTCCAAAGTGTCTATCCATTAAGGCCAGAGGAGGCGCTTTGATTCTCCCTCGGAAGAGAAAGCAGTTTAATAAATCAGCAAGTGGATGGAGCATCTAAATCCAATAATTGTGAAGTGCAGATAAATCACTGGCTGTCAATGCTGACTGTAGACTTGATTCATTTGAAAGAGTTGCAATCCAGCAGCAACCGTCCTATCCGGCACAGGGACACCCCAGCTCCAGCCCCCAACCACGAGGCTGGCTTGTCCGTCCATTCCTGGCTGGCTGCTAGGAAGCGGCAGAGCTTGGGTTACAGCCTGAGATGATCCATTCTCATGACAGAGAGATGGTGGACGCTCAGTGTGAATAATTCATTATCCTGTTTAGCTGTGCATTGGGTTTCATCCCTGGAGCTACAGAGGCAAAGGAGACTGGGCTTCACAACCGGGCCTCCCCCCACCAGCAGTGGGAAGGCGTGGGCAATGGGTACACGGCCAAAGCTGGAAATTTAGTGGATTTAAGTTGAGCCAAGACTGGGAGGGTATTTTCACTTACTCCCCTAAATTCTTCCCATAGAATCTGGGGCAGGTCCACCCCCTCCATGCAACTCTAAGTAAGTTTCATGTGAAATGCAAGCAAGTGCGGCCCTTATATTTATAAACATGCCAACTTGCAAATGGTTGGATAGGTATTTGAATTATTGATTGTTAAATATTTAAGCTGAATTCCTCATCCATCAGTTCTCGTGAGAAGCCAGGGGACAGATTTACGAGGCTGGAGTTTTTCTGGTTAGTTGGCAGTTGGCATCTCTATTAATTATAGCTCACAGGGTAGGTTCTGCAACCCTCGTCGCAGGCGTTCGGAATCAGCGTCTCTATTATTCCTTTGAAAGAAGGTTTGTGCAACAAGAGCCCCTGAAATGGAAAGGGAAAGTGACATGCCATCTCTGAATTACTGCCACCACTTTCTGAGGTTCTGGTGGGTCTGATTGTCTCTCTGACTAGAGCTCCATTAGAAGAACAAGATTTTTAGAAGCAAATTCAGCTGTATTTTTAGTTCCGGCCCCTTCATTTCCTGATTCTGTGAACCTGAACAATTTATTTCAACCCTCTGAATCTCAATTTCTTTATCTAAAAGTGAAGGATAATAATAATTAATGATATAAATGCAAATATGTCTACACATATATAGATGTGTGGGGGAGGCTAGATAGAGCAAAGTCAGGGTGCCTATCAAATGAAAATAAACAGCCACAGTTTGTTTGATTCACTGTTAATCCCTATTGCCTAGAGCAGTGCCTGATACACAGAATAAACTCAATAAATACCTGTCCTTTCTAAGCTTTATGGGCCCCTGGCTGCACAACCCCATGCAGAAAGGCAGGCAGGTTTCTGGGTTGTCCCCGCAGCAGGGAGAAGTCTGAGGTACGTTTCCCCTTGTAGTTACACAAATGAAAACTCAAAATTGAGTAAACTTCCCCCAGAGGAGCAAACGCTGCAGAAGAGGAGATGGCTGCCAATTTATAAGCTCATGGAACTCTCTCAAGGGTGGGACAAAGGTGAGCAAGCATTTTGCTAAAACTTCTTTCCTGCACCCATTAGATAGTAGCTGCCCTATTTTATAAATGGGGAAACTGAGCCGGGCGTGGTGGCGTACGCTTGTAATCCCAGCATTCGGGAGGCTGAGACCGGAGGATCCGGGTTCGAGGCCAGCCTCAGCTACCTAGTGAGGCACTCCGCAACTTAGTGAGACTCGGTTTCAAAAATAAAGAATAAAAAATAGGGCTAGGGGTATAGCTCGGAGGTAGAATGCCCCTGAGTTCAATCCCCAGTACCGCAAAAAAAATAATAAATGGGGAAACTGAGGCTCCTGAAGTTCAAGTGGCACCCCAGCGGTTATGTGGCTAGTGAGTAGCATGGTCCAGGTGTCAAGCCTGGACTCTCAGACTCCAGCTCACACTCTTTGCAACAAACCATGCCACCAAAAAAAAAAAAAAAAAAAAAGGGTCCCTCCATGTGCTCTGGTCACTCCTGACCCAGGGTTTTCCAGCTGCAGCACCGCCGATATTTTGGGCTGACTACCACTTCATCGTGGAAGACTGGCCTGTGTGCTGTATGCCCTTAAGCAGCCTTCCTGGCTTCTGCCCACTAGAGCCAGTGGTTCCTCTCCCCACTCTCATGACAAACAAAAATGTTTCCAGACACTGTTGGGTGTCCCCTGGTGGGGTGGGGTGGAGCCACAAAAATCTCCTCCAGTCAGAACACTGCAATCCCTCTGGACCGGGAATATCCTGCAAATGCTCAAATGTGGAAGGCTTGGTCCCCAAGACGGCAAGACTCACTTCCGGGAAGTGATTGGATCGTGAGGTTTATCCGTGGATTAATCCATTAGTGGATTTATAATTTGATGGCATTAGTGGAAGGCGGTGGGAACGGGAGGAGGTGGGGTCTCGTTAGAGGAAATGAGTCACTGGGGGTATGCCCTGAAAGGATATATTTTGTCCCCAGCCCCCCCCCCCATCTCTTTCCCAGTCTCCTCGAGGTGAGCAGCTTCTCTTGCCAAGCCCATGCACCACAATGCTCCACCTCAGCTCAGGCTCAGAAACAATGGCACCAGCTGACAGTGGACTGAAACCTCTGAACCCATGAGCCAGAATGAGTCTTTCCTCCTCTAAGTTGGTTTCCCAGGTATGTTGTCACAGTGACAAGAAAATCATACACTCAGCTTTCCATCACAGCAAATGGAGATACGGATCTCTCAGGACGTGGATTCGAATTCCCAGTCGCCCCTGGCCACCTCCACCTGAATGGCCCACTGGCCTGTGACCCCAAAACTGAACTCAGCATCCTTTCTGGACTCACAGGCTCCTTCTGTCTTCTCTGCTGCTACAAACTGAACATGTCCCTCCAAATTCATATGGTGGAATCCTCATCTCGGATGTGGTGGAGTTAAAAGATGGGCTCCTTAAGGAGTTTATCGGGTCCTGCGGTGGCATCCTCACGAATGGGAGTAGTGAGCTGATAATAACAGACATGAGAGCTTGCTCTCCTCTCTGCTGTCCGCCCTGTGATGATACAAACAAGAAGGCAGCCATCTGAGAATCAGCAGGCTTGCCTCACCAGACACCAGCCCTGTGAGCACCTTGACCATGGGCTTCCCAGCTCTGAACTTAGAAGCAAGTATTTTTAGTTTAAACCACCTGGTCTATGGCATGTGTTGGAGCAGCCTAAGACCCCTGCTTCGTTAACATCACCACCATCTGCCAGGTACTCAAGATGGACATCTTAGGGTCCTGCTTATTCCTCCATCCAAACTTACAACCAATCAGTCCCCAAGTCCTGTCTGTTTTACCTTTAAAAATAGCTCTTGAAATTGTCCACTTCCCTCTGACTCCACTGCCACTCAGCTTCCTGATGGATCTTCTGGATTCCAGGTTTCATCAGTTCTCTTGTACCCTTAAATCTATTCCGGTTCCACAGCTAAAGCGTGATCTTTTGATCTTTACAAATGTAAATCTAATCCCAGTCTTCTTTAGCAGACACCCTTCACCGACACAGCAGTCTCAGAATGAGTCTCAGTTCCCCCGCATGGCTTGTAAGGTCTTGGATTATTTCCCCTCTCCAATCTCATCTCTTCCTCTTTTATCCTTTGTACACCATGCTATGAGCTATTCCCTTCTCTGAGCTGCTTGACGACACCGTTTCTCTGAGGTCCGCGCTCCACCCCACTGCACAGAGACATGGCTGGGTTATCATCAGGTGGCAGAGCCTCCTCAGTCATTGCTGGTTGGAGCAGAAGTAGGGACTGACCCAAGCTGGACCCATAAGATTCTCCCTACATAGAAAATGTACCTAACAGGCAAGGCCTGGAGTTGGGCTGAGGACTATCAGTGACAGAGCTCAGGAGTCCTCCGTGCAGCCACCATTCTGGAGTCAGCTCAGTTCTTCCCTGCCTGAGACCTGTTTGTTCAACTCTACTTTGGATTATGAGAGAGACCAGTGAGTACTACCCAAAAGTGCCTTTTTATTTGAAGCCAGTTTCAAGTGGGCTTTGAGTTCTTGTAGTCGTAAGAGGTCGGGTGAGCTTTTCCTTGGGGTTGCTCATGGCTATCTTTAGAGTCACAATGTAAGGGGCCTCCCTGACTTCTTTTCCTTCTCTTTCTCTTTCTTTTCAGGATGAGATCTCACTACGTTGCCCAGGCTGACCACAAACTCCTGGGCTCAAGTGATCCTCTTACTTCAGCCTCTGGAATAGCTGGGATTACAGGTGGATAACACTGTGCTCTGCTCTCTTGACTTCTTGAAAACTGCTTTGAAATACAGGAGAATGTTTTCCAAATTGTGTCCCACAGAACACTCATTTTATGAAGCGAGTATTATTCTGTAGCTAGAGTTCTAAGTAAAAGTTAGTTTAAGAACATGTCTTAAATGTATTTTCTTACTTTCTGTATTCTTGATGCTCTGGTACCTAGGGCTCTGTTAGCTGTATACTTTTCTTATGCAAACTAACAAATCCAGAGCTCAGGTTCCTTACCTCCTAGTCGCTGGCTCTCAGATTCTAATAAACAACATTTCTCCACCAAAATGATTCTAGGGTCAAGTGCAAGATATCTAGATACAGCTCCTAAGTCCCAAAGGCCACAGAAATTATTCAAATCAACCAATCCTAAGACTGCTTACCCTGCCTTTCCTTCCCTGTGGAAACCACAAGAAAGACTCTTGCTCACGCTTTCCTTACTTCTTCTGCCTCTGGACCAACCCTGATGCTTCCCTATGTGCCTGGATGTTGGCTTGGCATGTCCCTCCTCTTGGGAACTGTGAGTAATAAACTATCTTTTCAATGGTAATAGTCTCCTGATCTATTGGCTCACCATACTGTAATAACAATAAAACCTTCATTTGAAAACAGAACAATAAGTTAACTATATATGAATATATATATATACTCATACACATATAATAGGCACCATTTATTGATGGCTTGCTCTGTATCCAGACACTGTTCTAACTGCTTTATATATGTTAACTTGTTTAATTCATACGGTAATCCTTTAAGGTATGTACCATGTATTCACCCCCATATTATAGCTCAGAAAACCAAAGCACCACACATTTAAGGAACCCATCGGAGTTCACACAATTGGTAAGTGGCAGAACTGAGTTTTGAAGCTCTGGGTGAATATAACTTTCTGCAATGAAAGAAATATGCTATATCTGTGTTCCCTAAATGGTAGGTGCTAGCCATACTTGGCCATTGATTACAGTTATCCTATGGTATCTCTGGAGGATGGGTTCCAGGACTCCCGTGGATACCACAATCTGTGGATGCTCGAGCGTCTTATCTAAAATGATGTAGTAATTACAAATAACCTACACACATCCTCCCATATACTTTAATCATCTCTAGACTGCTTATAATAACTAACAAAATATAAATTCTATATAAGTAGTTGTGATACTGTATTATTTAGGAAATAACCAAGAAAAGAAAGTATGTACATTATTAATATAGATACAGCCAGGCGTGGTGGTGCACACTTGTAATTCCAGCATTTGGGAGGCTGAGATCCTCCGGTGAGATCTACCTAGTGAGGCACTCCACAACTTAGTGAGACCCTGTTTCAAAATAAAGAATAAAATATAGGGCTGGGGGTGTAGCTCGGAGGTAGAATGCCCCTGAGTTCAATCCCCAGTACCACACACACACACACACACACACACACACACACACACACACACACACACAAAATTAATATAGATACAATTTTCCCCAAATATTTGTGATCGACAGTGAGTTGAATACATGGATACGGAACCCACAGACAGAAGCCAACTGTAATTGAAATAGGACTAAGGAGCTGAATTTTTAATTTTACATGAATTTAACTAATTTAAATTTAAATACCCACACGTGGCTAGTGGCAACTGTATCAGAGAGTGAAGATCTAGCCCCTGTACCTCTAATCATTATACCATGGAAAATTGAGTAGGCTTTTTCTTTTTCCCCAAGCAGGACTTCTCAGAGACTTTGTATATTAATGAGCATTGTGACACTCAAAAATGAGTAGAACATACCCAGGGGAACTGTTACGATTTGGGTCTAGAATGTCTCCTAAAAGCTCATGTGTGGAAAGCATGTCCCCAACTCAGCGAGGTTTAGTGCTGGGGCATGCCTGGAAGAGTAGGACCTCTGAAGACTTTAAATGTCCCTGCCCCTTCCCCTCTTTCTGCTGCCAGTCTCCATGAGTTGAGTGCAGTTTCTCTGCTATGCATCCTGCCACCGTGGTTTCTACTTTGGAGCTGGCCAACCAAGAGTTGTGTTCCTATCACTCTATACCTCAGTTACATATAATTACAATGCACCAATAAAAGTGTAAAAAATTAAGATGTATACTTTACAAATCACAAATTAGCATCTTAGCCTATATCAATGCCTGTCAAAGTGTAGCCCTCATCACCAACAATTTCCATTGCCTGGAAAATAGTCAGAGGCACATTATTAGCCCAGTTCAGAACCACCAAATCAAACCCTGGGATTGGGGCCCAGCAGCCTTTATTAACAAGTCTTCCAGATGACTCATTCAAATTTGAGATCTTCTACATAAATTAATTAATTTAGTCAATACAGCTGCAGAAAGAGAGGCCCAGAGAACTTAAATAATTCGCTCAAAGTTATACAACAGGAAAATTTAGAGCTGGAACCTGAACTCAGCTCTCAACTGGTGGATTGGCATCTGTGATGAAGTCCTCCAGATTCCCTGGGCAGAGTGGCCCCTGCTGGCTGGCCCTCTTCTCTGTGCTGGCTCAGCACTCAGTGAAGCTGTGGCCATGGTGCTGAAGAACCAGTAC
Source organism: Graphiurus murinus (assembly GCA_004027655.1). Taxonomy (NCBI): domain Eukaryota; kingdom Metazoa; phylum Chordata; class Mammalia; order Rodentia; family Gliridae; genus Graphiurus; species Graphiurus murinus. The sequence continues at coordinate 56,846 of PVLC010004626.1, read as the reverse complement.
TATGCTCCCCTGCAGTGCTCCTTCCTAGCTTGTCCTCCCATTTCATCCCTTGCCCCTATCTGGTCAACAAGCACACAGTAGAGGGTATTTTCCATCTGTCTCTCATCCTCCTTCCTAAGGCCTTTACACATCCCTAGCCTCTCATGTAAAGTAGAAATGAAATAGGCCTATTGGGTTTGGGGAGAAGAGGGATCCAAGGCTGAGAAATTGTGGATTAAGCGAGATTAAATAGATTTATTGTTGCATGTCTTTTCAGGTACTTTATTATATAAATATGTGAAGCTCTAAAAGGATTCCTAGAGCACTAAGCGTTCACCAATTCTGATGGCCACTGACCCATTGTATACAGGAAACTGGTGTTCTGTAAGGGATAAGTCTTTTCCCAATGGAGAGAAAAGCATGAACCCTAAGTGGATAGAGCATAGGACAGGTAGATTTTGAGGGTGACAGCAAAGGGCATGCTCCACTAGTCTTTGCCACCTCCAGTACTTCCTCAAGTCCAGCTCTATCAAAGATCTTTCTAAAATGCCAACTTGATTGAGTAGAGATGGGGAATGGTAGATAAATATTAATACTTAGAAGGTGAATGGATTCCCATCCCCCCCCCCATTCATATGTTGAAATCCAATCACTGATGTGATGGTATTAAGAGACAGAGAATTTAAAAGGTTACTAAATCATGAGGGTGGTGCCGGCATGAATGGGATTAGGGAATTTATCAAAGAGGTGAAGGGGGTGCCATAAGCCTTCTTTTGGAAGCAGAGACCTGGACCTCACCAGACACTAAATTTTCTAGCACCTCAATCTTGGACTTCCCAGCCTCCAGAGCTGTGAGGAATGTCTGTTGTTTATAAATTACCTGGACTGTGATATTTTGTTATAGTGGCAGGAATGGACTAAGACAGAAAGGGGGACCCAACAGTGAGTGCTAGAACGAGGAGCTGAAATTAGATACTTAACTAGTGCTGGAACTAGGTACTGGAGGCCTGCCTGTTGGACCCGTTGTCAGGCCTTCAGTCATGGGAATATGGACATAAGGAGTCCCAGCAAGGGGACAGGAACTCCAAGTCAGTGAGGATTTGTAATTATTCCGAGGACTCAAGGCAAAAGCATTTTGCCAACTCTGAAAATATTTCAATATTTAACAACTGATACAGCTATTCTGGTACATGCCAGCTAAACATTAGCCCTGAATTCAGGAGCAAGCTTCAAGACATCCATGTTCCATCCTGGGTTGTGTCATTCAAATTTTAAAGAGGCCATGATAAAATACAAAGCATTGTTCCCCACCTGAAATCAACTACAGGCACTATTAAACATAAGACACAGGTGGATTATTCAATAACAGAGTCAATATCTCAAATTTTGGTTAAATATAAGCCCTTTTAAAATTCAGATATCCAGTCCCTCTACGTGGTATACTCTAAAAACCTCATCTTTCTTAAGGAGTGGTCACATAGCCCAGGCAGAGGCCATGGTGCATATAACAGGACAAAGAATAATGAAATTAAACTTCAAAAGCTTTCATGCTGGTTCTGACTCTGCACTTACTAGCTGTGTGGCAATGGGAAAGTTATACACCTTCTCAGGGCCTTTTTCTTTATTTGGAAAATGGGGCTAATCACAAGATAATATGCATGAAAGTAGCTGATATAACATGCTGTACATAACATGCTTTCAATAAATGTTGCAAGAACTTAAAAAAAATCATCACTAAAATCTGGAAAACTACAAAAGCCAACTAACTAATTAGGTAACTAAAAAACCACACGCACACATACATGCTAGCTCATTCTAGGCCATGGGCTTCATTTGACAAAAGACAGTTGGTTTGGATTTGGATGCATGGGGGTGGGGGGACCTGAGATTAACTGCCTCCTCAGCTCTGCATCCATGACTTTAGTTAAAGAAAAGCAGATGTGTAGACAGGAAAGGAGGTACTAATTTGCATGACAAAATCTGGACTAGAAGAACATACACATAGCATAAAACAGACGCAGAGGCCAATGGGAAAGAATCAAGAGCCCAGAAATAAACCCATGCATGTACAGTCAACTATTATCTGACAAGGGTGCCAAGAATACACAATGGAGAAAAAATAGTTCCTTCAACGAAGCTGTGTTGAGAAAACCGGATGCCATCTGCAAAACAATGAAATTGGATCCCTAGTTGACTCCACTCACAAAAATTAACTTGAAGTAGATTAAAGACTTAAATGTAAGATCTGAAATCTTAAATCTGCTGGAAGAAAACATTGGGGGAAAGTCGACATTTGTCTGATATATATATATATATATATATATATATATATATATATATATATACTTAATGATATCAAATATATATATTTAATGACATCCAAAAGCCGAAACGACAAGAACAAAAGTAAAATGAGACTGTATCAAACTAAAAACCTTCTGCACAGCAAGATGAGAAGGTAATCTATGGAATGGAAGAAAATATTTGCAAGCCATATCTCTGATAAGGGGTTAATACTCAAAACATATAAGAAATGCATACAAATCAATAGAAAAATAAAGATCTAGTTTAAGAATGAACAAAGGACCTGGATAGACATTTTTTCCACTGAAAACATATAAATGGCCAACAGGTATATGAAAAGGTGCTCAAAATCACTAATCATCAGGGAAATACAAATCAAAACCACAATTAAATTTCACCTCACACCAGTTAGGTGGTTGGCTGTTATCAAAAAGACCAGAGATAACAATTGTTGATTGGGATATGGAGAAAGGGGGACCTTTGTACACTGTTGGAGGACATAAAAATTGGTGCAGTCATTATAAAACAGTATGTCACTTCCTCAAAAAATAAGAAATGGAACTACCCTATGATCTAGCAATCCCACTTCTGGGTATATATCTGAAGAAAATGAAATTAGCTTATCTAAGGGAAATTTGCATCCACATGTTTATTGGAGCATTGTTTACAATAGCCAAGATACCAAAACAATCTAAATGTCCATCAAAAAATGTATGGATAAAGAAAATGTGATTTTTACATAATGGAATATCACCCAGCCATAAAAATAGAAGGAAAATCCTGCCATTTGGGACAAGAGAGATGAACCTCGAGGAAATCACTTGATAGGAAGAGCTTCAAAGTCACATTGGAAAAGAGCAGAAATATTTGGAATTATTCTTGCAAACTATCCATCCAGAAGTATGTCCAGGAATTCTCCCTGAGTCTCTTGATTTTGTGGTATGATGGACATCTGGTGTTTTGCCCACCTGGTATCCATTTCCTCTTTTTCTGATAATTACACTCAGGTTTTTGTTTTGTTTTGTTTTTGTGGTAGTAAGGCTTGAACCCAGGGGAGCTCTACCTCCAAACTATACCCCTGCCCTATTCTATTTTTTATTTTAAACAGGGTCTCACTAAGTTGGTGAAACTAGCCTAGCCAGGCGTGGTGGCGCACGCTTGTAATCCCAGCATTTGGGAGGCTGAGACCGGAGGATCCGGGTTCGCGGCCAGCCTCAGCTACCTAGTGAGGCACTCCGCAACTTAGTGAGACTCGGTTTCAAAATAAAGAATAAAAAATAGGGCTGGGGGTGTAGCTCGGAGGTAGAATGCCCCTGAGTTCAATCCCCAGTACCGCAAAA
>PVLC010004626.1:0-53123 GCA_004027655.1 Graphiurus murinus | reverse complement strand
GAAACTAGCCTCAAACCTGCCTCAGTCTCCCAAGTACTGGGATTACAGTTTATGCCACCACACCCATTTACACTCAGGTTGTACTTTGGATCCAGCCTTGGTAGAAGTCTTGATCAGTGAGTTCCCCTCATTCTGGTCAACAGCCTGACATACAACCCAGGCCAGACTTGCCTGAGTGCTCCTGCCTAGAGTTTGCACACTGAGTCTGCAAACTCAGACTCAGAACCCTGCAGAGCCACACTGGACTCCAAAAGGATGTACCATTTGCTCCTGCTCCCTAGGCTCCCAGGGCAACCTCACCACTTCCCTGTTCAGCTTGGCTGTGCACCTCAGTCCTGTGTGTTGCCGCCTGTGGTGGATGCTGTGTTGTGTGCACTCCCAGATCCCTTCCAGACCAAGGTGTGCATGCCTTCACAGCTGCAAGGGTTGTTTGCAGTGGTCCCAAGAGTTGCTGTAGGTTCCAGAGCACTTTCTTACCCAAGGTCATGCAGCACCCTGCAGGAGACCTCCCTTGGGACCAATCTGATGTGGGATCAGCTGAGGTTTTGTTGTACCTGTGTCCCATTCAGCCTCTCCTTTTATCCAGCTCTGCTTCTCTCACTCCCAGAACACTCTCCAGGGAATGTCCAAAGCCTGCTTTCTCTTATGAATCATAATCCTGAAACAATAAGTCCATGCAGTGGACACATTCTTATTATGGGACCCATGCTGTTCTGATGTTAAGAGAATGTGTATTGGTCTTAAAACCTGGGTCCTTGTACAAGGGACAAATGGTTCTTAGTGAAAACAGAAGCACACCCAGGCCTACCCCACTTCTGTTTGGAAAGCACAATGCCAGAGCAAATGGGAGCGACAAAGAGTGGCTGAGTACTCCTCAACAAAGAGAAGGGGCTGCGGTTCTTGCTGTTCCCCCAGAAGAGGGGAAGGGGACTCAGGGAGCATCTTTCCAGGACAACTAGGGTGCGATGGAGGGAGCACAAGGAAAGTCCTCCAGAGCCAATTGAAGGGTGAGGGAGGGCTTCCTGGAGCTGAAAATTCTCAAGGTGAGCGTGAAGAGGAGGTGGATAGGTGCAGGAGGAGAAGATCAGTCTAGGTGGAGAGCAAAGCCCTCTCAATGCCATGGTTGAAGGGACAGCTTTGGGCACTACAAGCATCCCCTAAATATATTTCCCCACCCCACCCCTCAGTGAGAGGTTCAGGCTCTTGTCATTTTTGAACATCTCTCCAACTCCTGACACTGCCCACTGGCAACCATCATTCTACTCTCTACTTCTATGAGTTCAAATTTTCATATTCCACATATAAGTGAGATTACGCAGTATTTGTCTTTCTGTGCCATGCTTATTTCAATTAACACAATGTTCTCCAGGTTCACCTATGATGTCACAAATAACAGGATTTCCTCCTTCTATAAAGCTGAATAGTGTTCCATTGTGTATATAGCATATTTTCTTTATTCATTCATTGGTAGACATTTGAGTTGATTCCCTGTCTTGGCTATTGTGAATAGTGCTGTAATAGAAACAGGAGTGTAAATATCTCTCCAGCCTACTGATTTCATAGCCTTTGGATATCTACCAATTAGTGAAATTTCTGAATCATGTGGTAGTTCCATCTTTAAATTTTTTTTTAGGGGTACTGGGAATTGAAACCAAAGATATTCTACCTCTGAGTTGCACCCTAAGCCTTTTTTATTTTTTATTTTGAAACAGAGTCTCACCAAGTTTCTCAGACTGGCCTTGAACTTGGGATCCTCCTATTTTTAACTTCTTGAGAAACTTCCATACTATTTCCATGATGGCTATACTAATTTATATTCTTGTCAACAGTGGACAAGAGTTCTGTTTCTCTACATTCTCATCAATACTTGCTATCACTGGTCTCTTTGATAATCATTCTAGCTGGAGTGAAGCAATAACTCAAGTGGTTTTGATTTGCATTTTTCTGGTAACTAATGATATTGAGCATTTTTTATATATACTCGTTCACCATTCCTATGGCTTCTTTTGAGAAATGTCTATTTCAATCCTTTGCTCATTTCTTAGTCAGATTATGTTTTCTTACTGTTGAGTTCCTTACATGTTTTGGATATTAGCCCTTTATCAGCCTGGAACTGGCATAAAAACAGACACTACCTCAATACCAAAGAATAAAGAGCCCAGAAATAAATCCACACATTTATAGTCAATTGATTTCCAGCAAAGAACAACTGGATATCTACCTGCAAAGGAATAAAATTAGACCTTACACCATATACAAAAGTAATCTCAAAATGGATTAAGGGCTTAAATGTAAAACTTAGAACTGTAAAGCTACTAGAAGAAAAAAAGGAAATGCATCAAGACATTGGTTCAGGCAAAAACTTGTTGGATATGAACCCAGAAGCACAAGCAAAAATAAGCAAATAGGATTATGTGAAACTTAAAAAAAAGCTTCTTCATAACCAAAGAAACAATGCAAAGGGTAAAGAGGCAACCTTTAAAATGAATATATATATATATATACATACATATATATATATATACATATATATATATATATGCTCACACTACACAAGTTCTCATCATTTCTTACTGAGAAATCTGTACTGGCCTTTTCTGTACTGCTGTCTCCTGACTCTCCCATAATCTTCCCCACCACACTGCCACCCTCCCAAATCATCCTCCACTGAGTAATTCCGTTCTCACTCTTCTTCTCAACACCCTTCAAAGGGACCTCACTGTCAGGATTAAATCTCACCATCTAATTTGCTTGCTAGCCAGTGCCTAGGAGAGCTAATGCTAGCCTCCCCCAGGGAGCCTCCTCTCTAGTTCCTCCCCTATCATGTGCTCTGATTACAAAAAGCTAAAATGTGAGTGTCATTGGAGTGCTAGGCAGTGTGCTGAACGCTTTCCCTGTATCTATTTGTCATGGAAACCTCATAGCAACCAGATGGGACAGAGCAACTTATTCTCATTTTACAGATGGGTCCAAAAGTTAAGCCAATTTGACCAAACATCCATGCTATTCCTAGGGCTGTAGTTTGGATTAAATTTGTTTATGTTCAGGCTTTTAAACTAATGATTTAAAAACTCTGGAGAAATAAAACTATATGTTAGTTACATAAAAGAAAGATAAACATTTGGTCATAATCATTAAATTAACAATCCACTTACTAACATCTCCTTAAAGACCTAGAAATGATACCGAACACCATACTCTGGCTCCTGACCACCTGTCTGATCTAATTTCCTGCCAGTCCCCTCCTGCTCACAGTGTTCTAGCCATGCTGACCTCTCTCCTCTTTTCTTTTTTTATTTTTATTTTATTTTATTTTATTTTATTTATTTATTTATTTTTTTTGCGGTACTGGGGATTGAACTCAGGGGCATTCTACCTCCGAGCGATACCCCCAACCCTATTTTTTATTCTTTATTTTGAAACCGAGTCTCACTAAGTTGCAGAGTGCCTCACTAGGTAGCTGAGGCTGGCGGCGAACCCGGATCCTCCGGTCTCAGCCTCCCGAATGCTGGGATTACAAGCGTGCGCCACCACGCCCGGCTTCTCCTCTTTTCTAAATGGGCCAAACATGCTTCAATCACAGAATTTTTGTGTTAGTCCTTCCCTTATCTAGAAGTGGTTTTTTTTTTTTTTTTTTGGTGGTAGTACTAGGGATGGAACCCAAGGGCATTCTACCTCTGAGCTACACCCCCAGACCTACTATTTTATTATTTGAAACAGGGTCTCACCTGCGACCCTCCTGTCTCAGCCTCCCAAGTACTGGGATTATAAGCACACACCACCATGCCCAGCTCATCAACTCCTTTTGGTACTGGGGACTGAACCCAGGGGAATGCTACCTCTGAACTACACCCCCAGTTCTTTTTATTTTGAAACAGGGTGTCACTAAGTCATTGAGAGTATTGCGAAGTTGCTGAGGCTGGCCTCAAACCTGCAATCCTCCTGTTTCAGGCTTCCCAGTACTGACTGGGATTACAGGCATGCACCATCATGCTTGGCTTGTCCATCAAGTTACTGCATAGCTATATGCATCTATGAATACACCACAAGGAACCCCACTACTATGTGTAGTTACAATGGACCCATAAAATTACTTAAAATTATTGCATGACTCAGTTTCTCACTTCATTGAGATCTTTGCTCAGATTTCACCTCTTCAGAAAGAACTTTGCCGGCCATGCTTTCTCACCATCATATTCAGTCTTTCTCTTTCCTGTCACTCTTGTTCATGGCTTTACCACTCCATGACATAAAATTAGAAGTTTCCTTGCTTGGTTACTTGTTCTCACCTTCTTGACTTCAAGGGGTTCTGTAATGGTAGGACCTGCATCTCCAGAGTAGCAGACACACAATATCTACTGAATTAAGAGGAAAAAAATGGCTTCATCCTCAGCCGTTAACTACTATCTGAAAGTTATCAGAGTCACTAGCTCACATGGGACCATGTGGAATATGGCTTCGGTCATCCATGGACAATGGAAGAACAGGAAAGGTGTGGAGGCAAAGTTGGTGGTGCTCAACCAACAACACACAGGAGAGAGCAAGGTCTGTTAGAGTTGCACAGGTCTCCAGGTATGGAGATAAGCACCTTATCTTTTTACCTCCAGTGCTGGGCACAGAGTAGGCACTCGATCAATTCTTAAAGTGGAAATAAATTTCAGAATTTTACACCCTGCCTCAAGCTGGTTCTTCTCCAGTTCTGAAAGCCAAATTTGGCCAGTGATTTTGCAAGTTGGAGGAGATTTAATATACATCTTTTAAATCTTATGCTTGGAGTGGTAACACAGGTAGTCTGATTTCTGGTTCCTTTATTGGGTAGAATCTTTTTTGTAACTCTCAAAAGTTTGGCCCAGACCCAGCCTGTGGTTCTGGAAAGTTGAGGATTGATGGTTCCAAAGGCCTTCTCTATCAGGGTGGTTAGTGTGTGGCAAGCTGGATGGGGATTCTTCTTCATGGGGAACAACTGATTTCTCAGAGCCATTTAGAATAGCTGGATGCTTAGGGACATTTACCGCAGTATTTTTCCATTTACAGGTTGTAGTTTGTGAACTACGTAAATGTAATGAATCACATCCAACTTTTAAAAATAAAATAATTTAGAGAAACTATAACTGGTTTAAGGGACGAAAGCATCTTTTTCTCACCCATCCTAAATTAATGGCAGAGGTTTCTATAACAATGGCAGATTAGCTAGGGATAGAACTCAGTGACAGAGTCCTTGTCTAGTTATGCATGAAGCTTTGGGTTCAGTCCTCAGCACTGAAAAAAAAAAAAAAAAAAAAAAAAAAAAATATATATATATATATATATATATATATATATATATAACAAAAAATAGTGGATTAATAAGAGAAGAGCATACAAATTTATTTAATTGAAGTTTTATGACACAGGAGACCTCACAAAAAAATGAAGACACAAAGAAACAGTAAAACTTGAGTATTTTTATGCTAGGTTTGATGGGGAGAGGAGGGAGGGGTATAAGTTAATGGTAATAAACCTAGGGAAACTGTGAGGACTGTCTGTTCAGAGTTGTCTTTGTGATCCTTCACATTCACATGAAGGTACAGGGAGGACACCTCTCGCATGAGGGTTTCACGATCTGCTGCAGGGGAATGTCAAAATTATCTTTCTGCTTTTGCTGTTTTTTAATATATCAGGTATCATATTTGGGAGTAGCGTGTCCTGAACCCCATTACTGGCAACCTAAAATAAAATAATTTTTAAAATAAAGACATTTTTTAGAAAGCAGTGGTTTTTAGTATATTCACAGAGTTGCACAATGATCACCACTATCTAATTTTAGAGCATTTATCATCCCCAAAGAAACAAATACATGTTACTCCCAATTCCTCCTCCCTGCCAACCACCTAGGAACCTCTAATCTACCTGTGTCTCTATGGCTTTACCAAGTCTGGGGTTTTTGTTGTTGTTGTTGTTGTTGTTGTTTTTTGTACTAGGGATTGAGTCCAGGGCATTCTACCTCTGAACTATATCCCTGGACCTTTTAATTTTTTCTTTGAAATAGTCTCATTAAGTTGCCGAGGCTGGCCTCAAACTTATGATCCTCCTATCTTAGCCTCCTACACACTGGAATTATAGGCATGTGCCACCAAACCTACTAGGAATTTCTTATAATCATACAATGTGTGATTTTTGTGTTTGGCTTCTTTTACTTAAAATAATGTTTTCAATGTTCATCCATGGCATAGCATGTAATCCTATATGAGTACTTCATCTTTATGGACAAATAGTATTCCGTTGTAAAGATATACCTCATTTTACTTATTGATTAATCAGTGTATTTCTAATGTTGGACTTTGTGAGTAATGCTGCTATATTCATATGTAAGTATTTTTATGGACAAATGTTTTCAACTATGTTGGGCGTATACCTAGGAGTGAAATTATTTGGTCAAATGGTAACTCCCTTCAGTTTTTTGAGGAATTGCTAAACTGTTATCTAAACTGGTTGTATGACTTTGCATTCTGACCAGCAATGCACAAAGCTTCCAGTTTTGCCACACTCTTGCCAACACATGTTTGTTTAGCTTTTTACCTGAGTTTTTAAAATTACAGCTATTCTATTGGATGTAAAGTGGTATCTTTACATCCAATAGAATAGCTACAAAATAGTTTATCAAAACTGTAGTTTTGATTTCCATTTCCTTAATGACTAGTGATGTTGAGTGTCTTTTTATGTTCTTGTTGCCCATTTGTATGTCTTCTTTGCAGAAACATCCATTTGTATCCTTTGCCCATTTTTTTTTGGTAATTCATACATCATAATTCATATATCATATAATTTAATCATTTAAAGTATAAAATTCTGCAGGTTTTGCTATATTAGATTGTCAATTTTTAAAAGTATGGTACAATGACAAAATTTGCTATTTTCATCAACTTTTGCATGTCAAGTCAGTGATATTAATTATATTCACAATTTTATACAAACCATCAGTATTATTTATTTCTAAAACTTCCATCACACCATTCAGAAACTCTGTAGCCATTAAGCAATAAGTCTTCTCTCTCCCCACCCCACTCTTTCCAGCCCCTATAACCTCTTGTCTACTTTCTGTGTTGATGAATTTGCCTATTCTAGATATTTCATAGAGTGGAATTACATAATACATATCTTTCTGTGTCTGGCTTATTTCACTTAGCACATGTTTTAAGATCTATTCGTGTTGTAGTATGCATTAGGACCTCATTTACTTTAATAACAATATTTCATTGATGCATAGACCACATTTTGTTTACCTGTTGACTTATGATAGGCACTTGGATCATTTCGACCTTTGGCTATTTTTTTTAAATGCTACAATACACATTGGCATGCAATTATCTGTTAGCGTCCCTGCTTTCAATTTCTTTGGGCATACACCCAGGAGTGGCATTGCCAGGTCATAGGGTAATTCTATATTACGCTTTTTGAGGAATCATTAAACTTTTCCATACCAGCTTAACCATTTTAAATTCCAGCCAACAATGTAATGAGGTTCAAATATCTCCACATCCTTGACAAAGCTGTTATTTTCTGGGGTTTGGAGTTTTTGGGGTGTGTGTGTGTGTGTGTGTGTGTGTGTGTGTGTGTGTGTGTGTAGCTATTCCAGTGAGTATGAAGTGCTATTTCCTGGTGATTTGGGCTTGCATTTCCCTAAAGACTGACAATGTTCAGGATCTCATTGTGTGTTGTTGGCCATTTCTATGTTTTCTTTGGAAGAATTGTTATTCAAATCTTTTGTTCATTTTTTAAATTGGATTTTTTACTATTATTGAGTTTAAGAGTTCTTTACAAATTCCAGGTACAAATTCCTTATCAGATATATGATTTGCATTTCAGTTTTGTGGTTGTGTCTTAGACACATAGAAGTTTTTTTTTATGGCTCTACTTAAGCATTTATTTAATCTTGACTTAGCTATTTTTCTATACATTACATTTACATATCTTAGAAACCATTGCATAATCAAAAGTCAAAAAACATTTGTTTTCTTCTGACAGTGTTTTAGTTTCAACTCCTACAGTTATGTCTATAAATAATTTTGAGTTAACTTTTATATATGGTATGAAATAGAGGGGTCCAACTTTATTCTTTTTCTGTGGATGTCTGGTTGTACAAGTGTCATTTGTTGAAAAGATTGTTTTACTCCCACTGAATTATCTTGATTCTATCAGTAAAAATCAGTGGGCCATAAATGTAAGGATTTATATCTGTACTTTCAGTTTTAGTCCATTAATCTATATGCTCCTTCTTTTGTCTATTTAATACTGTCATAATTACTATAGTTTGATAGTAAGTTTTGAAATCAGGAAGTGTGAGCCTTTCAACTTTGTACATCTTTTTCAAGACTGTTTGGCTAGTCAACTTTCTTGCATTTCCATGTGAATTTTAGTATAAAGATGTTGATTTCTGGGAGAAAAAAAGCCATCTGAGATTTTGATAGGAATTGTATTGAATCTGTAGATCATCTGGGAGAATATTGATATTATAACAGTATTAAGTTTTCTAATTCATGAACATGGAATGTCTTTATTTAGGTCTTCTCCAATTTCTTTCAATATATTTTGTAGGGTGTTTTTTTTTCTTTTTGTGTTGGGGTTTTTCTGTTTTTTGTTTGGGATACTGGGGATTGAACTCAGGAACATTCTGCCTCTGAACTATACCCCCCCAGCTCTTTATTTTTGAACCAGTGTTTCACTAAGTTGCTGAAGGTCTCGCTGAAGCAGGCCTCAAATCTATACTCCTCCTATCTCAGCCTTCCAAGTACTGGTTTTCAGTGTATAAGCCTTGCAATTCTTTTGTTATATTTATTTATTAAATTTAAATTTATCCATAGTGGGAAATATTAATATGCCTTCTCAGTAACTTATAGGCTAGACAGGCCAAAAATAAAATCAGAAAATATATAAAAGATGTACTCTAATCAATAGAGTACACATATATTTCAAATGCACTTTGAATATTTATATTAAATTTTGATATATAGTAGTGGAAGTCCTCAAACTTTGTTCTTCAAAACTGTCTTAGCTAATTTTGATCATCTACACTTTAATATAAATGTTAAGTCACTTTGTCAATCTCCAAACAACAAGAACAATTACTAGCTGGAATCCTGAATGGGGTTGCATTGAGTCTCTGGATTATATTGTGGAGAATTGGCATTTATATGTATGTATGATATTGATTTTTATTTTTTTTAAGAAGCATCTCACTTTTATTATAAGAAAAACAATTTATTAAGAATCATCTCAGGGAAAGGGGGAGTTTACTGGGAAAAAGTTTACTGGGAGGGGGGGTAGATCTCAACTGGAATCAGTGTGGAGAAGCCCGCAGCAATGAGAGTTGGAGCACCTGGTCCTGGTCCTGCAGCTGAGTCTACTTTGGCCAGTCATGATCCAGGGAATTGGTTTCATCCACCTCATTTGTCTGGTTTCTTGGGAGCAATTTTGTTGAAAGCAGGAGCATGTGCAAGAATGCCGGTGAAAATCCTCCTGGTGACCGGCCTCCAGCCCTTCCAGTCCTCCCGGGCACTGCAGGTGGGCTCACCATGGGGTTGCAGGGTACAGGGAGAGGCTTTTTCTGCTGGTCCCTAGGAGGACCAGCTTCCCTCTGCCTCCCCTGTGCTGCTGCTCTTGCAGGGGCTGGCCTGGGGGTGTTTCAGGGCCATGCTGGAGGGCTGCATTGGGAGAAGGGGTCCTCTTCACCAGGCAGCTCAGGGGAATGGCAGGCAGGCTGTCCCTTCTGCCACCCTTCTGCCTGGACTGTGTGTCCTCCTTGGCTGGCGATGCATAGAGGGCACAAACCGGCGGGCACAAACTGGCAGGCGCGAAGGTCAGGCTGGCTGGCTCTCCTCCTCAGCAGCAGAGGGAAGGACAAAGGATCTGCTGGGGATGGCACCGCACCCCGATGCTCTGCTAGGGCCCTGCCCTGCTGCTCACCTGGCGTTGGATCAGCAGGTACTTAGCCATGGCATTGTCAACTGTCCTGTTCACCACTGACAGCCAGGTCTGGTGTGGGTCATAACCCAGGTGACGCGTCATGCTCAGGATTGCCGGGTTCTGACGTTTGGGGAGCAGCTGAGTAGGAGAAGGTGAAAGCTCCTTCCCCTGTCTCAGCCACAGGTGCCCCAGGATCTCGGCGGCCGTGGGTCTCAGGGCAGGATTAGCAGTCAGTAAGCGGTTGATGAGGCTCCAGGTCTGGGCGGAAATGTGAGGGGGCACCGAGTACCTTTCCTGCAGCGCTGCTCCCTCAGCTGCTCCAAGGTAGTGCCATTGAACAGGAGGAGGCTTCGAGCTTCGAGCACACAGTAGAGGTAGACCTCTGGGGTGCAGTAGCGGGCAGTACCGCAGGCGGTGTTCAGCTTCTGCCTGGCAGTGAAGCAGCAGATCAGCCTAAAGTCAATGACTGACTCCCTTCCTCGTTCTGGAGGATGTTCTCTGGCTTCAGGTCCCTGTGCAGGATGCCCTTCTCCTGGCAGCAGTGCACCATGCTCACGACCTGCCTGAACACCCTCCAGGCCTCTTCCGACTGCCAGATGTGGTGCAGGATGTTTGTAGGATGTTTCAATAACTTTTTTCATTTCGAGTAAAAAATACCTAATAATTTTTGGCTTTTAAAGACCTCATCATATCTACACTCAAGGTATTTGATTTCTTTTTCTTTCACCTTGAAATGATTGGTGTCAAAAGAATTGGTAGCACAACACTCACATCATGATAACAAAATGTTCTGTTCCCTAAGAGATGGTAGGGCATGTTATCAATTTCTATGGTGCTGAGAGAAAGGGAGAGTTCATCCTGTTTACCCTATAAGGTCCTCATCACATTTGTTTTATTATTTTTAAACTTTTATTGGTGCATTATAATTATACTTCGCAGTGAGGTTCAAAGTGATACACAGAACTTGGTGTATTTCCCTTCCTGCTCCCCCCCTCCCTCCCAGTACAAGTTAGTGAGATTGGTAGTAGTACTTTCATATATAAACATAGCATCATCTTAACTGTTTTCTTCCTTGATCCTCCTTCTCCCCCTCCACCTCCCTCCCACAATCTCTCCCACTATTCTTTTCTCAAATTGTTTCAATACTTTTACTGGTGCATTATAGTCTCACATCATAATGGATATCATAGTGATAGTGACAGGGCACTTGATGGGCTTTCCCCCCGGCTCCCCGCCCATCCCCCCATATACAGTATTAAGATTGACATTGGTATTCTCACATATGTACAAAATGTCGATGGAAGTAATTCCTTCACTGATCCTCCTTCTCCCCCTCCCTTTCCCCTAGACCAGCTCCCTGGCTCCACTGAAGTTTCTCCTTATTATCTGAAGTCCCTCTGGTATCCTGATTACTCTCTAGCTTCTGCATATTAGAGAAAACATATGACATTTCACTTTCTGTGACTGGCTAATCTCACTTGACATAATGTTCTCCAGATCCATCCATTTTCCTGCAAATGACATTATTTTGTTCTTCTTTATTGCTGAGTAGAATTCCATTGTGTGTATGTGCCACAATTTTGTAATCCATTAATCTATTGATGGACACTTAGGTTGGTTCCATAATTTGTCTATTGGGAATTGTGCTGCTATGAACATAGATATGCTTATATTATTGTAATTCTCCAACTTCAATCCCTTTGGAAAGATACCTAGGAATGGTATAGCTGGATAATATGGTGGATCCATTCCCAATTTTCTGAGGAATCTCCACACTGATCTCCATAGCAGCTAATTTCCAATTCTACCAACAGTGTAAAAGAGTTCTAATTTTCCCACATCCTCACCAGCATTCATTGTTTTTTGTTTTCTTGATGGTTGCCATTCTGATTGGGAGTTATATGGAATCTCAGTGTAGTTTTAATTTGAATCTCTCTGATTTCTAATGATGTTAAACATGTTTTCATGTACTTATTGGCCATTTGTATCGCTTCTTTTGTAAAGTGTCCATTTAGTTCAATTACCCATTTCTTGATTGGGTTGTTTGTTGGGTTTTTTTAGTGCAAAGTATTATAAGTTATTTGTATATCCTAGATATTAGTCATCTATCTGAGGGATAGCCGATAAAGATCTCCTATTCTGTAGGCTTTATCTTTAGACTCTTGATGGTTTCCTTTGATGTACAGAAATTTTTTAGTTTAATGCCATTCCATTTGTTAATTCTTGTTTTAATTTCCTGAGCTTTGGGAGTCTTGTTGAGGAAGTTTCTACCTATGCCTATATGTGGGAGTGTTAAACCTATACCCTCCTCTGATAGCTTCAAAATCTCTGGTCTCTTTTCCAGGTCTTTGATCCATCTTGAGTTGGCTCCTATGTAGGGTGAGAGGTAAGGATTTAATTCCATTTTTCTACAAATGGATACTCAGTTTCCCCAATACCATTTGTTAAAATGGCTGTCTTTTCTCCAATGTATGTATTTGGCACTTTTATCAAAAATTAATTGACTATATGTGTGTGGATTTGTTTCTGTATCTTCTGTTCTATTCCATTGCTCTATATGTCTGGTTTTTGTGCCAATACCATGTTGTTTTTATTATGATAGCTCTGTGTATAGTTTGAAGTTAGGAATTGTGATATCTCCTGCATGGTTCTTATTGCTGAGAATTGCTTTGGCTATTCTGGGTCTTTTGTTTCTCCATATGAAATTTATGACCGATTTTTCTAGGTCTGTGATGATGTTGGTATTTTGATAGGGATTGCATTGACTCTGTAGATCACTTTTGGTAGAATGGCCATTTTTTTTTTTTTTTTTTTGCGGTACTGGGGGTTGAACTCAGGGGCATTCTACCTCCGAGCTATCCCCCCAGCCCTATTTTTTATTCTTTTTTATTTTGAAACCGGGTCTCACTAAGTTGCGGAGTGCCTCACTTAGGTAGCTGAGGCTGGCCGCGAACCCGGATCCTCCGGTCTCAGCCTCCCGAATGCTGGGATTACAAGCATGCGCCACCATGCCCGGCTCTAGAATGGCCATTTTGATCATATTTATTCTGCCTATCCAAGAGCAAGGGAGGTCTTTCCATCTTCTAAGATCTTCAATTTCTTTCTTTAGTGGATGATATTGATTTTTACATTTCAGAAATATGGGCTATCCTTCCATTTATTTAGAACCTATTTTATTTCTCTAACCAATGTTTTGTGATATTATCCTTCTTTCCTTATATTTATTCACTAATGTTATAAATGGCTTATTTTGGAAATATGATTTTTCTAATTTGTTGTTGCTCATATGCAAAAGGGTACTGATATTTGTATACTGCCTTTGTATCCAGAGGACTGCAAAATTAATTTCTTAATGACATTTGGCTTAGATCCTTTTGAACTTTGTATGTACACAATCAGATTGTCTGTGCACAGTGACGGTTTTCTTCCATTACAATTTTTATCCCTTTGTATTCTTGTTTTATTGCAGTGATTAGGACCACCACCTGATAGCAGGCATTTTATTTCCATTTTAGGAGGAAACTTTTAATATTCTATCAGTAAATAGGATATTTCCTTTTAGTTGTTTTTTCTTCACTTTAAAGAAATGCCTTATATTAATGATGTGTTTATTCCTAATTTGCTAAGTTTCTTGTTCATTTGCTATCAAAAGTGGGTAGAGGATGTTATCAACATTTCTGTTGGGATAAATACAACTTGATCTAGCTTATGGATAAAGAAATTTTGTATCTATGTTCATAGAAAGAGAAAGTGAGAAAGTAAGTAAGACTTTAAATTCAGAGTGCTATGTGCTAATGACTATGGAGGGTCTTGGCACTATAGGAGAACTTTTCCTAGGTATATTTTGCCAAGTATCTGAGAGTCAGGGAAGGCTTCCATGGAAAGAGAAGTCTAAGTTAAAGGGCTAGTAAGAGTAACCTCACTAACAGTGACATGGTAGGAGAGATAACATATTCCAAGCAAAGCAAACAACATGTTCAAAGGCTTAGAGGTAGGGGAGAGCTATTTGTGCTCCAGGAATTGAAAACCATTAACTATTCCTGAAATATGAAGCAGGATCCAAAGAGTAAGACAAGACCTGCCTATGAAGGACTGGAAGGAAGCTGCATTAAGATATGGTGGCTTTTTCTTTTCTTGCTCACCAACACTAATAGATGCTGATAATCAATATGGTCAGCAATACTGAAGTAATGTTCTTCAGTGATTTTCCTTCCTCTGCTCTGAGCAGCCCAGGAGTTCTGTAGAGATGCCCATGAACTTGGTCAGGATAAAAAGGTAGGAGTCAAAACAAGACCCTCTTCTTCATTGCCTATTTAGAGACCGCCATTTCAACCAGAACACTTTCACACTTAACTGATCTACAAAATGAACTCCTATGTTAAATCTCATCTGAAGAAAGGTTTCTGCTGATGCATAGTCATAGAGTTCCCAAGAAATGAACTATTATCACCATGACTCAAAAACCTGCTCCTAGGAGAGCACCCAAACTCTGTCCTCCAAAGTGAGCAAGGGAGAAGGTCTTCTTGGTAGAATGTGGCTGGTGTTTCCAACAGGCTGCAATGGAAATTTGAATGTTCCCAGAGCTGAACTGAAAAGACATAAGCAAAGAGAGAGGGAAGAGAAAAGGGGGAGAGTTAAACACATGAGTATGACTGCATGAACCTTGGAAAATACACATTCTGAAAGAAAGGAAGCTACAAGAACTCAAATAGGACCCTCTTCCCCCTTCTCCTCCTCCTCCTCCTCTTGTACTGGGGTTTGAACCCGGGGCATTCTACCTTGGAGTTACACTCCCAGCCCTATTTTATTTTTTTATTTTGAAACAGGGTCTCCCTAAGTAGCTAAGAGTCTCACTGATTTGCAGAGGTTTGCCTCAAATCTGTGATCCTCTTACCTCAGCCTCCTAAACACTTGGATTACAGGCATGCAGGGAGCTTTCTTAAGAGGACTTCTTGAAATAAAAAATCTTCTCCCGGACACTCATGCTTTTATATCAGGGGGCCAAAACAGTGAGTAAAAAGCAGCATTTCTCTTCCACCTTCTATGTCATCGCTCCTCCCACACACTCCAACCCCAACAAGTAGGAGAGGGGAATTTGAATTTGGCATAAAATGCAAAAGCAGTTCATTTTCTTAAGACTTTGAAAAACAACAATTAAAACCATCCCCAATGCCTTGAAAATTAATTAATTCTTTTCCAGTTAGGCTGATAGCCTTGTGAAGGCAATAACTTCATCTTGTTAATATACATTGGAACATTTACTCATTATTTCTCCATATCTACCTGTTTTATCTGTCTTTATTTGGACTTTTACAAAGTAGTTACTGAATTGTGTGCACCAATAAATGCATTAACTCGGTGCAATTTCACGGAGATTTATGCACCTGCAATGTTGAATATATTAAGTTCCCATAAAAGCTTGGCATTTGGGGTATGTTCTTTCCAAAGACTCTATGGGGTGCATTTTCAATGTAGAGAGTGATATGCAAGAACCAAAAATCAATGGGTTTAAATTATTAAAATTCTAAGCAGCCTTTACAGATTGGGTCAAGTATTATAAAACTTACAGTCCATCAATTTACTTTCAATATTAATTTTAGCCTTGTGCCTTGCCATGAAAACCATGAGAATGGAAAGCATGTAACATCTCACTTACAGCTGACACAGAAGGGAAGTGACTCTGAAATATAGACCCTCTCGGCCTCTGGGGAAGATTTATGTGGCCTGGATCACTCTCCTCCGAGTGAGACTGCAGGTGAGTGGCAGGTCTGCATTACAAATGCCTGGGGTAACTATAAAAACATAAATGGTATCAGGTTATTGATTTTTTTTTTCTTCCTGAGCCCACAAATTAGAAAAGTCACTGCTAAAAATCACTGGTCTATCCACAAATTTTAATTAAAGCATAAATAAATCATTGTAGTTGCTGCACTTGCATATAAACAAAGGAGGAGATGGCATCTTTACAAATGCTTGTCAACATTTGGTGACTAATGGCTCACAGTGAAAATACAATCTGAAGCAACTGAATTGAAAGCAGATTCTGGAGCTAACTAAGATCACATGCAAACCATCTAAAGCTATTATGGAAAAAGGCATTGAAACCACAGATCAGGGTTTTGGGGAGGGGGGCAATGGGATGAGGATAATTTTGTTAAGTAGAGCAATGCTATTTTTTTTATTAAACAAAGTGAAGCCCTGTAATGAGATATTACAGCTGCTGCACTTTTGCCACATGATGGAGAAATGGATACCACACCCTTACAGCAAACACCAACCATGTGCTGTGATGACTCCAAATGTTGATTTTATTCCTAAATAAATACAGAGTAAAGACTCATAGAAAAAGGTCGTTGGAAAACAGGGACTGAAGGGGATGTTCTGAGCAGTCCTAGATGCCATTACATCAAAAAGAAGAAATTGGGATAGTGATTATTAAAAGGAATTCCCAGGGGATTTCCGACTTTGGCATGGACTCAGGACACCAGAACATGACGGCCATGTTGTGCTCCAGATTTGGGGGAAGCATGTGAAGCTCCTCTACAGGAATGGTAAGAGAACTCCCCTCAGCATTTCTCCTGGAGATTGGGGTGAAGAAGAAGCAGTGCAACTTTCATGGAGAAAGAAATGTAGACGCAGACTCAGATTTGGGTAAAGTCCAGTGAATACATGTCTAGGTAGAGGAATGGGCAGCATAAGGTCCCCAAATATAAGAAATATAAGTATATACCAATGATGAGATGCCCCATCCTAAGACAGAAAGCTGACACAAGATTCTGCTGTTGCTGCAGGGAGATAGGGGGAATTGACCAAATGATTTATAACCAAAACATCTTAATGCAAGATTCTGCATCCATTGATAAGATGGACATTATTTGAGTTTCTTTGCAGCTAGATTGAAAACTTGAGAAAAGCAGAAAGTGTATTGTCCACATAGTGCATTTTTTGCCAAATTGCTAGTAAAATCAAGATTATAGTTTGTCATTTATTCATTCATCCACTCCATTAGCAAACATCCATTATGAGCCAGATGTGGTGATGCAGCCTGTAATCCCAATACATGGGAGGCTGAGACAGGAGGATCCCCAAATTCAAGGCCAGTCTCAGCAACTTAGCAAAGCTCTCAACAACTTAGTAAGACCCTGTTTCAAAACAAAAACTACTTAGTGAGACTTTCTGCAACTTAGTGAGACCCTGTTTCAAAATAAAGAATAAAAAATAGGACTGGGGGTATAGCTCGGAGGTAGAATGTCCCTGGGTTCAATCCCAAGTACTGCAAAAAAGGTGCATTGATGGTATAGTGGTGAGCATAGCTGCCTTCCAAGTACTGCAAAAAAAAAAGGGGGGGGGGTTGGGGTATAGCCCCTGGGTTAATCATATATTTTATTATATATATATATATATATATATATATATATATATATATATATATATATAACGAACTTACTATATGTCATGTATGATGTTAGCTATTTGAGGATACAGAAAGGTAGAATATAAAATCTCTGCCCTTTGGAAGGACTCACAAGTTTAAAAAAATTACTGAACACAGAGTGGTAAGTATAATACAGTGTCCTAACGGGACTAGCACAGTCTAGAAGAAGGGAAGCATGACATTAGAAGAAAGAGATGGAGACTAAGGAAAGTTTTACAAAAATGATAATATTTAGGCTAAATCTTGTCATATGACTGTGCATTTGATAAATGAAAGGTGAAATTTCCAAACAACTGCAACTAACCTCTTATACACTGAAACTTTTCTCTTTATCAATTACTATAAGAAAGAAAATCTTATTGAAGACAATCATCTTTTAAATCATAGTAAAGGCATAGAGAACAAACTCTGCGGCCAGCCTACTTAGTTTTACCTACCTCTACCACTTCCTAGCTCTGGAAACGTAGGCAAGCTACTTACTTTCTCTCTGCCTCAATCTCCTCATCTTTAGAATACGAGTAGCAATAGTATATACTTCATATATTAGTGTAAAAAGCAAATGAAAGTCAATAAAAGGAAAGGTCCTAGTTCAGAGCCTAGCAAATACAAAGCATTGCACCCAAACACAGGTATTAATATACAGACACACATTTACATGTGCATTCTCACACACGGAGAGATGATTCCAATCACCATAATTGCCTGATGGCAAACATTTACTGAACACAGATTGTGTGCCAATTGCCATATTAGGCACTGAGAATAGGTGATGAATGGCAAAAGAGTCCCTGATCTCCTGGTGCTCACAGTTTTAACTAACTCCTATTGTCGCTGACTTCCAAACCTGTCTTCTGGGCCTGAATACTCTACTTGGTCACAAATGCCACTTTATTCTCTCAAAGGACTCTCACATGCGAGGCATACAAGATTATACACATCATCTTTCTCCCGAAGACTTCCTTTCCCTTTGTTCTTTGTCTGAGGTGATAGTGTCACCGCCAAGCCTCTTGTCCAAGCTACGACCTGTGGAGCATCCCTGATTCATCTCTCTCCCTTACCCCCAAATCCAATCACCAAAACTTTCCAAGTCTATGTCTAAAAGTCATATAAAAAAAAAATCATATAAAATCCACATCTCTTCTTCTCTTTTTTTTTTGAACTGGGGGTGGCCTGAGGGACATTCTACCTCTGAGATACACTCACAGCCCTATTTTATTTATTTATTTATTTCTCACTAAGTTGCTGAAACTGGCCTTGAACCTTCAATCCTCCTGTCTCAGCCTGCCAAGTACTGAGATTACAGACATGTACCACCACATCTAGCTTTTACCCCTCTCCTTTATCTGGATAGCAACTGATAGAGTTCCAGCCCTCAACATTGCCTTTCTAAATGACTGTCGTAGCCCCTGAGCCAGCCTCCAAGGTAGCCCCACCTGTACCCGGCTCTCAGAAGGAACGTTCCCAAATGGAATCTGGCCATGGCTTACTTCAATTCCTTAAATGAATTCTCATTGCTTATAGTGTACACAGCATGACTCTCAAGGTCCAAATGAAGCTGGGCGCTATGGTTCACATCTGTAATCTCAGTACTTGAGAGGCTAAGACAGAAGGATCACAGGTTCAAGGTCAGCCTCAGCAACTCAGCAAGATCCTGTATCAAAAGTAAAAAATAAAAAGGGCTGAGGGTGTAGCTTAGCAGTAGAATGCCTCTGAGTTCAATCCCCATTAACTACCCCTCCCAAAGAAAAGAGGTTCAAATTATCCAGCATCTTTACTTCAAATTATGCCAAGCAGCTCCAGCCTCGTTTTGAACCATTCCCTGCCTCACATTGTATCCTCCTCCAAGATGGAGCTTCTTTTGTTTTCAACACACTCCTCTCCTTCCCCCACCCACCTATACACTACTCCTCTGGGAAGGTCCCTGTCCCTCCTCTGGCTAGTGCCCTCCCTTGTACTCCCATAACTTTCAGTGCATGATTTTTCACGGCACACCGCACACTGCATCATGGGTAATAGTCATCTGTATATATGTCTTTTACCCCACTGAGTCATAGGCCTAGCACAGCAGCCTGGCATAGAGCAGGAGCAGTATAAATATTTATGAAAAGAAAACAGCAGTTCATCAATTCTCCTTTGCAGTGCGCACAATTATCTTATATACTGCTAAGGGGAAACAGCACTATTAAACTTATAGTACTTATTCTTATCACATCTATTATATGAATCACCCCAATTGAAGAGATGTTAAATGGGAAAGACAGGCTTCTTAGACTACATGAAATGTGGTAACTAAAATGGTCTTTATGACTTTATCAGAATAATGTAGTAATTAAGGCATGGGCTCTGGAGATGGACCACAATCCCATATGCACTGTTAATTAGGTGTGAACCTGAGCAAGTTACATCCCCTGTCTGTGCCTTGGCTTTCTCATTTATAAAATGGGGTTAATGGGGTTAATAATAGTCCTGGGATGGGGGTGCAGCTCAGTGCCAAAGCACTTGCCCAGAATGTACAATGCCCTGGTTCAATCCCCAGTGCTGTAAAAAACACACAGACTGACAGACAGATAGATGATAGATATTTTCCAGCCACATGATTTCTACATTTTGGACTTGGGATGCTGCAGCCATTGCCTTTCCAGAATCATCTACTATGTAACTTGGTAGATGTACACTTGTCACTTGTCCATCCTTTGGAGAAAGCCCCACCCCGTTCTGGTATCTGGCTTGATGCCCATGGCTCTGATGGAATGATGACACAGGTTTCTGCCCAGAGGGAAAAGGGGGCTGAAGCTGCAGGAGGGGGAAGGGCTGGCAGTCACCTAGAGCAGAGGTGACCAACCAGAGCACACCAAGCTATTTGCACAGCAGGTGATTCAAGGGGAAAAAAAGAACACCAGGGTTTAGGAGAACATTAAAGAAGTTACTATACAGAAAGCAGGTGAGCCATGCTCGGCATGTAGTATGCATGGAATAGCTCTTCATTATTAGCATAATCATTCTATGTGAATGAGCCATGATATCATGAAGCCCAAAGTCACCACTGAGACCCATGAGTCAGGTGTCCATATTACAAACGCATCCATGGATATTCTTCAGCAACTGGGCCCTTGCTAGAAAGTAAGCTTTATGGGGGCAGAAACTGTCATCTGACTTGTCCTCTAATATATCCCAGGGGCCTAGAATAGTGGGTACTCAGAATATTTGTTGAATGAATGAACTCTTTCTCTGTTGACTCCTCTCTATCTAGACATAAGATGCTTTTCTGTGCTGTTTTTAGAAGTGTCTTCCACTTCTCCCTCTCTAATCTTGTCTTTTTACTTCTACTTTTAGTCTGCTTTTAGCTGATCCATGAAAATAATGACATAGTCACACATACTAGAATTTTCTTTCGGCCCAAATGATGCACTCCCATCCCTACCCATCCCCACTTAGGCACAAGCTCGCCTACAAGGAACCCAGGTGTGCCTGCTGAGCTTGTCATTAATGTTTGAACTGATAAAAATCTTACAACCTCAGAGATGACTGCTTTACCAGTTTCCTCCACATTTGTTCCTGGGTCTGGCACTGACAGCTGTCAGGCCTACAGGCATGGGGATTTGGGCGGTCCTGCTGCTCTTTGGCCTCTTCTAACTTTCTTTCATTCCTATCACCCCTTTCTGGTTGATTGAAAACATTAAGCTGAGATGACTGATGCCATCTCGGCCCAAAGGAACCAAAAGATAACCTCCCTCATCTCAGAAAAGCACTACTGGAGGGGTCAAAAAGTTTAACCCTGCGGGCCCCACTCCAGACCTGGCCCCATAGCTAGAAAGGTAACACTTAGCATGGATGCTCACTGTCTGGGTCATGGAGAGAGCAGGACTGGCCCATTGTTCACCCGGTGTGAAGCCCAGGGAGACTCAAGGACAGTGTCCAAGCACAAAATCTCAATAACACTTCAATCCAAAGGGGTTGACCAGAAAGGAGGCAGGCAGCAGGGAACAAAGCACTGTAGTAGAAAACCAGGACACTAGGACAACTGTGTTTGATTGGTGGGCACAGGTGTATAAAAGTAATAGCTCTCATTTTTGAGGTCCTACTAAGGGTTGTACCCATGTTGTTTCATTTAATTATTATAACACAGCATGGCATAACCAGGTTCAAACCCAGGTCTGTCTGATGCCCTATGTCTGTGCCCTTGACCCCTCTCCTCCTGGGTCTCTGTGTTTTGAGAAGCCAAAATGGGGACACAAAGGACTCTGGGCAAAGTGTATCTGATTGGAGAGGGCATTTATGAGCAAGCAGAAGTAAGGGAGAATGGTCTTGAAGTCAAAGATAAATCATTCACAACTCATTAGCATCTGCTACTGGAAAGTGCCTCCTAATGAATTCTGGGTATAATCACACCACCTCTTCTGTGACTCCATAGCTTACGGGATAAAGCTGTCCATTTGCATAGGACCCTCTATGGCCGTATCAGCCCCCAGGCCTGCCTGCACACCAAAGTCAGTGCCAAGTAATAGCAACATCAACAACAATGAAAAATACAGTGGTAAAGAGCACCAGCCCTGCAGTCCTAGTTTGCTTCCTGGCTCAGTCACCTCTCTGATCCTCATCTTGCTCTTCTATAAAATGGAAAGATTGGTAATAGCACTTACTTCCTGGGATGTTGTATATTATGCACTTGGAGTAGCTTCTGGAATACTGGACATCACCATATGTATTAGCTTCTGTTATTATAGTAAGTGTAGGAGCCAGGGACAGTGCCAAACATGTTGCACGCATTTTCTCATTTGAGCATCTCAACTCTATGAAGTAGACACTATCATTTTGCCCCACTTCCATAAATGAGAAAATGAAGGCACAGAAAAGCTTATGAATGTATCCAGTGTTACACAGCTAGTACATGGTGCAGACGGGTTTGAACCCAAGCTGACAGCCTCCAGGCTATGTGCTTGGAACCACTATACTGATCTATTTCTGGAATAAAGCCAGGCAACTCTCTGAACAAATTATAAATCACGCTGTCCTCTTTGCATCTGCTTTAATTGTTTGCAGCCTTATCCACTGCATCTCTTAGGACTGACATTTTGCTGATCCATTTATGATCTTGGATCCCTCCACCACTGCTCTCCTCAGACACACAGGGAGGCACCTCTAGAACCCTATATCTCTGTATAATATTTCTACGAGCAGGCCCAGGAGGGTTTGCTTGCTTTCCTGGGTTCCTTTGTTTGGGAGCTACTAAGGCCCTGTTATGCTGTATGTAATAAATTCCATTGATGGTAGAACAGCCATTCAGCACATTACAGCTTCATGGGCACTGGTTAGTCAATAATTCTAATGAATTATGAGTTCTCAGCCTTTTCTTCCTAGATTTAGGAAGCAAGAAGGAAAGTAACATCCTGAGAAAATACTTCCTTGAGATGTTAATTTTGTCTTTCTGTGGATATTTTGAGTTTTACAGGGCAAAGAGCAAAAGTTACGTTTATTCCTTTTGGTTTTGTTATCACTCTGGTCTTGTTATTTTGGGGTGGGTGATGGGAGGAGACATAAACTCATTGGAGAAGTTATGCCAGACATTCCTGAAGAAGAAGGGGAGATGTTGAGGGCAAGTGTATCTAGATGAAAAATGGTATAGAAGGTCAATGAGTCCCGGGTAGTGTGACTGTGACCCAGAGAAGGATAAGTGCTGAGAAGAGTGGAGTTGCTATGTGGAGCTTCTAGAGATGCACGACTTAAAGAGCAGAGACTAGCTAGGTGAAGTGGCACACAACTGTAATCTCAGTACTTAGGAGGCTGAGACAGGAGGATTGCAAGTTCAAGGCCAGCACACAGTAACTTAGGGAGCACCTGCTTCAAAACAAAAAATACAAAGTGCTGGGATTGTAGCTCAGAGGTAGAATGCCCCTGGGTTCAATCCCCAGTAGCAAACAGCAACAAAAGAAAAAGGAAAACAAAGATCAGGGACTCCTCTCTCACCAGGGTGCCAAGCAGAGCACCTGGATGTGATGAGGAGGGAACACTAGGCATCTCACCAGTGACCAGAGGGGTCTCTGGTCCTGCAAAAGCATCCAGGAATGTGTCCACAGACTGGAGAAGTACAAGACTGAGACTGAATTCCTCCTCACATGAAAGGGACTGGAGCTCAGAATTGGATTTACATTGAGTTGGCAGCTATGGTGGTATATGCCTGAATTTCACTACTTGGGAGGCTGAGGCAGGAGGAATTCAGGTTCTAGGCCAGCCTCAGTAGCTTAGTGATACCCTCAGCAACTTGGCAAGACCCTATCTCAAAATAAAAAATTAGACCTGGGCATGATGGTGTACACTTGTAATCCTAATACTTGGGAGGCTCAGACAGAAGGATCGCAGGTTCACAGCCCACCTCAGCTACTTAGTGAGGCCCTCCACAACTTCGTGAGACCCTGTTTCAAAATAAAGAATATAAAATAGGGCTGGAGGTGTAGCTTTGAGGTAGAATGCCCCTGGGTTCAATCCCCAGTTCCGCAAAAAAAAAAAAAAAAAAAGAAAACAAATAAATAAAAATTAAAAAGGGCCAGGGTGTATCTTGGAGGTAGAATGTCCCAGGGTCCATTCTCAAGTATGAAGAAGAGAAGAAGAAGAAGAAGAAGAAGAAGAAGAAGAAGAAGAAGAGGAGGAGGAGGAGGAGGAGGAAGAAATTGTTAAGAAAATAAGAAAGTGTGATATTTATTGCTTCCATAGTCTGTAAAGTTATACATTTGAGTTTCTGCATGTTAGGCAATGTAGTAGAGTTTTCAAACATGTTTTATAATTTAAATTTCAGAACACACCTCTGACAGTTAAGATTTCAACCAAATTTTATCTGATGCCAAAGTCTGTGGATTTTTCATTAAAATACAGATAACTAAAGCAAAGAAGAATTTGTTAAGTGTTAATGTTCTAGCATTTATATTATATATATGATTTCATTGAATCCTCATAATAGACATAATATATTTTGTACAGGTGGACACTTCCTTGAGTATCTGCTCTGGCTATAACTCAATCTAATCTGCTCTCTGAATGGGTCGGGAAAGCCCTGCATCTGCTGCATGATCTCTCCATCCTGCAGTCATGATTTACGTCCTTCTTCCACGTGTCAAATCAACAAAGACTCATGAACTAAATACGCGTCCCAGATTTCCAGAAGAGAGACTGTTCTTAGTTTAGTGTAAATCAATTGCTAATTCCTGGGTTAATCATCTATGACCAGCAGCAGATAATCAAAGATCTCAGCCAATGGGCTAGGGATGTAGCTCAGTGGTAGTGTTTGTCTAGCATTCCTGGGGCCCTGAGTTCAATCCCTAGCACTGAAAACAAACTAACACAAAAAAATTATTAGCCAAGTGTAGTGGCACATGCCTGCAATCCTAGTACTTGGGAGGCTGAGACAGGAGGATCACAGGTTTGAGGGCAGCCCCAGTAAGTAGTGAGACTTTCATCAACATAGCAAGACTCTATTTCAAAATAAAAATAAAATAGGGTTGGGGATGTAGCTCAGAGGTATAATGTCCCTGGGTTCAATCCCCAGTAACACACACACACACACACACACACACACACACACACACACACACACACTCACTCACACACATACACAAGTTCAGCCAATCAAGTTCTTCCCAGAGATCTATAATTGGGCCTTGGAGGTTCTAATTGGTCTGTACTGATCACCTGAACTGAGGACATATAATATGAATTCGGTGCTGCAGCCATGGTTGACTGTGTATGGATACAGGGGCAGAGGAGAAAGCCTGCAAAGATGGAGAAGAATGAAGCAGATGTGTAGAGAAAGTAGGTGATTAGAGAACATGTTCTTACACTCTGGGCCACATGTGCCTCACTAGGGCATCTTGGACACCTGCTCAGCAAGTCCACTTAAATGAAGGCTCAGCAGAAAATACTAGAGAAAGTTAACATAGCCTTGGGCAATGTGGATGTATACTGTGGTGCTGCCATACTAAAGCCAATTGGTTTTTAATTTTTCTGCTGATGGGGATCAAGAGGAACACATTTGCTAAAACAATAACCACACACTAAGTACTACTCTAGTAAAGACACAAATTCAACAAAGAAGCCACTTGGTTTAGTTTGCAGTAATTTATTGTCATCTGCCATGATCCATCTTTTTTTTTTTTTTTTCAGAGACCAGACAAGTAATGTAAACAGATATGTGATGGAAACTACCACCTTTGCAACCTTTAAGTCCTTTGGGGATAGAATTAATTAATTTCTGTAATACCAGAAGGCAAAGAGATAGGTTATAAGTGCTTCTACTTGGTCCTTCCCACCAGAGTGCCTTTATTCCATTGGTCAAGGATTCTGGCAGCTGCTAAGTACATTTATCCCAAATATACAGGCAAAGACTAGATTAATAACTATAGGGTGGGTCCTTATGTTCACTGGACTCATAAAGAGCCTTGAGCAGGACCCCATTTATATTCTGGCTTCCATAAGTCCTACCCTAAACAGAGAGCCATGATGACATTTGGGGTACCCTGGCACCAATGACAGCTCAGTCTCATATTTTACAGCCCTCCAATGTCTGCCTGTTCCACCACTCCCCACTCCAACCCAACTACTCAGTTCACAGTCTCTGGCAAATGATGCATGTATCTTTGGGAAATGTTATGGGATATTTACTCTTCACAGCATCCTCACTGCTGTGATCCACCTCCCAAAAAATTGACAACAACAACTTGGAAGGAGATTTATTTGCTCACAGTTCTGGAGATTTCAGGAGTTTAGTCTATATTAGTCCAGGTGAAATCTGTGGTGCTCAGGAGATGGCATTGTGAGGAAGAGAAAGAAAGAGAGAGGAAGGAAGGGAGAGAGAGTAATAGAGAGAGCAAGTCCCGTCACAGAGGCCAGAAGAAGAGAGAGAGAGAAAGAACAAGAGGAGAAGAGACCATATGTAGTCCCCAAGGCCACACTCCAGGGACCCCTCCTCAGCAACCAAGCCCCACCTCCAACATGGCTGCCTTGTCTACATGAGCTCTAAGGGGACATTCTAAATCCAAACCATAACATTTACTGTATGTGCTTATGATGGCATTGTAAGTGGTTTCTCAAGGGGACCCAACCTCTGCTCTAATCAAAGGCTCTGAGCCTTTTAATTAAGACAGAAAGCTGGATGAGGAAACATGGTTTTCCATCATGACAACTAGTATTGTCATGGGATAACATGGTCCCATTCGTGGGTCCTTGGCCTCCGTGATAAAAAGATTTTTAACACCTGCCAGTCAGGAACAAAAGGCAGGTCTTTATTCAGAGACTCGGGGGAAAACAGGTAAGCGGAGATCTTTTGGACCATGTGGGCGAGGGTGAACGAGAGCGAGAGTGGAAAGGCTTCTCTTTTTTATATACTTTTAAGAGGGTGAGCACAGAAGAAGTCTGGATCTCCTCCTTCTTCAGGTATAGGTGGGCGATAGGTGGGCGTTCCAGGTTGGATCCTTCTCTTCCTCAGGTTTCAAGATGGATCTGACCTTGGCTGTGAATCTCAGGTGTCCTTGGCCCTGAATCTCAGGTGGGGGCAGGGCTTCAGGAGATTAGGGTGTGGGACCGCCTAAGAAACTTCCAAGGGGTGGAGTTAGCTTAAAAACTCTCCAGATTTTAAAACTATATTTTTTCCTTTTCCTCCCAGTGTCTCCTTCCTACCTAAATTTTATTCTTCCTATTCTACCTCATCAGTATCAGTATTGGGATTGCTCTCAAATTAGTTAGCTTAAATTTTATAAAACAAGAAATAATCATCTATCCATCTGTCTTTCTTCAAGGAACAGCATAATCAATCCACTATCACCATAAACCTCTATTGTTTATAGAGGAACCCTGATGCCACCATAACCTTGCTAGCTGTTACAGTAATTAACTGTACCTTGCCTCTTACCTTGTGTGCCAACACCTGACCTTATCTATTCCTGATTATCATCTGCACTGAGACTTGGGGACCTAGCTCAATGATAGATCCTCACCCACCCACCTGTGTCAACTGTGAGCCATGGAGTTTCTCAAAGATATCAAGCCCCTTCTATCAGTACGTGTCTTCTAGCCTTAGGGAAGAGAGTATCTCCTAGGTCCTCCTGAGAGACAGGACAAATGGGAGTTCTGCAAGTCTTATATAGTAAGTCCAGTCTAACATTCCTTCTCTCTGACACTTTGTTTCTTTTTGTATAAATTTTATCTTCCAGATTACTAATTTTTTCTACAGCTGTGTCTAATCTATTGTTAAACTCAAGAATTTTTGTTGTAATTTTTATTTCTGGGAGTTCTATTTTATTATTTTATAAATCTAATATATTATTATTATTATTATTGTTGCTTTTTTCTCCCACTTATAAGTTTATCTTTTACTCCTTTAAATATAATAAGCATAGTTCCTCTCTGTCTGACAAGAATATCCCTGAGGTCTTTGCTGGTCTGTTTCTGCTATCATTTGTTTCTGTTAGTTCTTATTCTTGGTGCCTTCATTGTATGCACATTGAATCTTTTTACATTGAATTGCTTCTTTCACTTGGAAACTTATTTGTGAGATTCTTTGAGAAAATAGGTAAATTCCTCAGAGAGAAACTGTGTTTGATTCTACCAGGGACTAGTAGGATAACTGCAACAACTTTAAAGCTATTAATTTTAAAGCTTGAGATTTGAAAATTTCTTATAAAATGTGAATATAAATGTAAATCCAAGTATGAGCTGGCTTTTGGTCACAGTGCCTCTATTTGGCTCAGAACCACTAGGAGTAATGGGTTGGGAAGCTCAGTTCTTGGTCACCCTTACACTGAGGATATGGCACTCTAGTGGGCCAGTTTTATATGGAAGGGTCCCCATTAGAATCCTCACTGAGAGCCGAGTATTGTGGCATACATCTGCAATCCCAGTATTTGGGAGGCTGGGAGAGGAAGATCAAAGATTCAAGAACAATCTCAGCAATGTAGTGAGACTCTTAACAACCTAGTGAGACCCTGTTTCAAAAACAAAAAATAAAAAGGGCTGGGAGTATATCTCAGGGGTAGAAGGCCTCTGGGTTCTATCCCCAGCACCAAAAAAAGGAAAAAAAAAAAGAAAAATCTTCACTGAGGAAAACCCTGGGTTTTGCCTTGTATTCATTGTAGCCTACAGCCAAATCCATAGAGACAGAAAAATCACATATTTTATTATCCTATTTATATGAAATACCTCAAATAGGCAAATCCACAGAGATAGAAAGCCTTCTCTTAATTGCTGTCTACCAAGATTTCTATTATGGCTTATGTATGGAATTCTCCACCCTGTTCTAAGTGAAGTGAGTCCCCTCAGGCAGAGTTGAGGACTCTTCTGTCATTAAGACCTTTCTTTGTCCAGAACTAAACCCTGCCATTGCACAGGCACCAGGATCTGCTTTAACCACAGTGACATCCCCTGCTCATGAGCACTGTGGAGGTCGGGGAATATGGGAACCTCTGTTCTTCTTTTGCTCCTCTTAGCATGTAAACTCTGCCTTATGGTGGTGGCAATAGGGCTTCAGTGTTCTCAGCCTTGGCACCTGGGTAGAAGTCCCCCACCCTGAGTCAAAGACTCAAACCTTTTGCCATACCTGCCTAGAATACAGCTTCTGAAAATGGGGCTGGGGAAGGTAAGAAATGCCATCCTGCCCATCTGCAGGTAAGATGGTAGCTCCAAACTGGGGCAGAGGAAGAGGCAGCCTCTGTCTTCCTGGTTCCACAAATCTGAAGTGGAGTGTTCTCTAGCATGAAGGAGTGAGGAGGAATAAGGGGCTGGATTCTGGCTCAGATGCCACAGACTCTTGCTGCTCTTACCAAGAATTAGTAGATTTTCTCAAGCGAATCTTTCTCCATTTGTTACATGCCCATGCGACAATTTTCCCAGGTTTAAGTGATTGCCATTCATAATATTCACCAAATAATTATTTTTCTGGGCAGAGAATCATATACCTCTATTCATATGCCTCTATTCATTGTGTGTGAGGTCTTGAATCCACATGATCCATTATTTGATTAAGATAGGCTTTATTCATTCACTTGCAAAATATTTTTAGAGCATCAACTATGTGGCAGACAAGGACTGTGCTGCTCCTTGACCTATCCTGCTGATTTACTATTTCATGTTCATGTGTATGCAGCACTCATCTCTCCAACTAGAGCAAGTGCACCTTGATGGAAGAAGCCATCTTTATTTGGGCTGCACTACTGCACTTGGCACAAGGGTTTAGCTGTATAATGCATGCCTTTGTCCAATTAATTCCTTCCCAATTTCCTTACTTGATGAAAATCATTTTTTCAAAACTAGATATTTTTCAAAATGCTCATTTCCTTTGATCCTTATTTAGCACATCACTCTAGGTTGTCTGTTATTCATCTCTGATAACAGTAATTGTGATACCATTTCCAGTGCCTGATCTGCATTAGGTCTCGCTATATGCAATCTCATTAATGACAGCACGAAGCCCATGGTTGATGTATTCTTGACCCATTTTGCAGATGAAAAAACTTGAGACTGAGAAAGGTTGAGGAGTTGTCTTAGTCCATTTTGCATTGCTCTAACAGAATATCATAATATGGATAATTTATTAAAGAGAAGAAATTTAGTTCCCACAGTTCTGGGGGCTCGGCTGGGAAGTCCAATATCAAGATGCTGGCATCTAGCAAGTGTTTTCTTGCTGTATTATCCCACAGTGGACGGCAGGAGGATAAGGGAGCATGGGGCTGAACATCCTTTTATCAGGAATCTACTCCTGCAAGAAGTCATCCACCCCAGTGATCACAGCATTAATCCATTTATGAGGACAGAAGTCTTGTGACCTAAACATCTCTTCCAGATCCCCACTCTCCATGCTATTGCAATGGGGATGTAGACTGTGGGGGACAGGTTCAAGTCATGGCAGGAACTTACCTAAAGTTACATGCAAGTAAGTGGCACCATTGTACTGTGAACAGAGAACTGCCAGGCTCCAAAGCTAGTTCTTCCTCCAGCCAACCCAGGACTCCCTCCTCCTGAGAAGAAAAGAGAACTACAGCAAGCTTGAGGAAAATCTTTTCTGACACCTTGAATCATTGCGAGCACTACCCACTTTGGAAAGCTGTTGCTTTTCCCAAAGCAAATATGCTATCCAGACTTTGCATGCTTGCTGCACTTTGGCACACAAAATGACTAATGAAGAACCGCAGAAGTGAAACAGAGTGCCCTCATTGCACCCCCCAAACCCCCAAATGACCCCAATTAAGACCACAATCTGGCCTATTTACAAATATGTAGCCCACAAAACGGCAACTATAACTTGACCACAACCAATCTGGCCCTTGTTAGCTGTGCTATAACAAGAACTTGTACAAATATCATTATGAAACACTTATTCAAGACAGGAATTGTGCTGAATTCAGGTTTTTCTGGCCCTGTAGGGGAAAAAAAAATCAGGAACAGTGGTGCATACCTATACCTCCATTCCTTTAAATTGATTTGTGAATGTTTTCAAAACTGCAATCTTGAGAACCTTCAGTCCTTCAATGGGATTTGAGTGGTTCCATTGGATCTCATTGCTTGATTCCTTTAAACTCATCTAATCTCTTACCTTCTCCACCAGGCTGCAGAATCTATAAGGCAAAAAGGATAAAATTGGAAAGAATTTGAGTAGAAACCTCTGAAGGGAAAAAAATGTGGTTTCCATGGCAGGAAGAAAAGTTGACATTTCATTAAATTGTATTAGACTATAAACTTATGGGGTGTTAGACGACCTATCCCATAAGCCCTATTAAAACACCTGGTATAGTATTATTTATCTATCCGGAAGTCTTCAAGTATTTGTTGACTGAAGTATTGCAGACTGAATCTTCCCTTAGTGGATGGGGTTAAATCACTTGAAGGGTTTGCTCTTAAATATGTTCTATTATTGGTCCTCACGTGCCATATGGCATATTCAAACCATCTTCTTTGCATCTCGCTGGAAGTTCCAGGGTGAGGTTGGAGTGCCTCACATATTATTTAAGCAGTTTCCCAATTATCTCTCCCTCCCTTATCCTCTGGCTGTTGTTTCTATTGACTAGACTGTGGTCTCCTTCAGACTATATTGATGGCCTCTGGGCTGGGTTGAGAGGGCTCAACAATGTTAATCCTTTCCTCTACACAGGTCTGAACCTGTTGAGAATAAAACAAAGCACTTGGATGAAACAAAGCCAAAATATCACCTTCATGACTGAGGAAAGCTAAGTTAAAGGACACGGCTTTTATCTATGGGCTAGTGCACCTCCCACCATTGGAATCAGGCTGACTTGGACATCTAGGCCCAGGGAGCCTTGACTTACCCCTGCAACTTACCCTGGGTGGTGTTAGAAAATATTGGAATAAAGGAAAAATACAGCTCTACAGACCAGAACAGGCTCTTTAATTGGAGTGGGACTGGCCAGAGCCCCCTTCCTTACAGACTTAGGGCTTTTTTATGGGGCATTAGGAGGAAGGGAGAGCAAGGAAGTCATATATTTCTCTGATTGGTGGCCAGGCCAGAGCAAGTAAATTTATGGGGCTGGGGGCAGAAGGATGGTTAGGGGCATTTTCCCACCTTTCCAGAAGTCCTTTGTTCTCAACCTCCTCTGGCCAGGCCTCACAGCCAGACCTCACAGTGCCCACAGGTGGCCTCAGTTCCACCACTTGCAGCACCAAGAGGAAGAATAGAGTGTGTGGTCCTCGGGCAGCTTATTCTCAGAAGGAATTCAGCTGACTATGCCCAGTTTATTCTATCCAAATTTACAAATCGGCTAAATTTTTTCCACCTGTCCTGGGAGGAAGTGAATAAAAGAGCAGAAAAAGAAACAGAGTAGAGTAAGATAAAAGAAGAGTCAGTAAACTTGAGGATACATCAGAAGAGTCAATTCAACCATTTACTTAAAGTAGAGAGTTCAGCCTGGTTTGATGGCACATGCTTGTAATCCCAGTACTTGGGAGGCTAAGACAAGGGGTTCAGAAGTTTGGGACCGGCCCCAGCAACTTGGCCAGACCCTGTTTCAAGATAAAATCAGGCTTGGTGTGTAGCTTGGAGGTAGAAATGTCCCTAAATTCAATCCCAAGTACATAAAATAAAATAAAATCTGTCTGGGGAGTGTAGCTCAGAGGTAGGTGTTCTTTAATCCCCAGCACCAATTACAAAAAAAAAAAGCAGAAAAAGGCAGAGCATTCTTTTTATTGAGCTCATCTCACAAAATCAGGAACATGAAGCATGGTGAAACAGCTTTTATACTCTAATGCCACCCTGCAGCGTTTTGCTGAGTGGCCCCAACTCAGTAATGCTGAGCTGTCTTTTGCCTCCAATGCCGCTGCAGTGTCCAGAGTCTAGATCTTCAACATCCCCTTCCCTCCTCTCACCAATTCAACCCCTCTTTCCTTCTGCTTCTCATAGACTGTTATTTTCATAAGCAAAGAGCCATAGCCATATCAGGATAGGAGAGAACTGAAGTTATCCTGCTAGTTGGGAAATTTTGTTTCTGTTTCCGTTGGGGAGGGGGCAGTTATAACCAACTTATTAATAGGTCTAAACTCAGTAGAGTTCAGATATAAAAAGTATTTCTTCCAGCAACTTCCCTAAAAAAGTTCTGGTGAATCTCACTTTCTTTTCCCTAAATGACATTTTAGGCAAAACTTTATGGTCATTTTCAGATATGAAAATATCTAATAAAATACAATTGATCCAGTTTAAAATTTCTGGCTCATCCAATATAATTCTCTTGCTCCTAACTCAGGAGACTTATGGTCCACCATGGAAAGAAATGTGCTTTTTTCTTCCACTTTTCTTCTTCTTCTTCTGATTTCCCATTTCTTCTATTTCTGGGCCTTAAAGACAAGCAGGGAAAGGGGAATCAGAATTCTATGTAAGTTGTACTGTTTGGTTCCTCCTTCCACAGCAGTCATTGGTCACGTACGACAGAAGTCTGAATGCCAAGCCTCTCATGGGCTCAAAATAATTTAATGGGATCCAGTACACTGCACAGTACCTGCCAAGGGGAATGCATTCTGACACAATTTCTTAAAATCTCTACTCTACCCTGAGTTCCGATTCCCAACAGTAAATACCTTAGTGTCTTTCTGGGTGGAATACTTGCAAAACATGATCACCTTAACCTAACACAGCAGAAAGCAGCTTCCTTCTCACCTAGCAGAACTGAGCTATGTGAGTTCTCTAGACTACTAGCAACACAGCTCTACTTCACAAGGTCATTCAGGAATCCAAGTTTCCTCATCTCTATCTGCCTTTCAGGCTTCATGAAAGGGGGAAAAGAAAGTCAGAGTTAGCAGCTTTGCCTTTGAAGTGATTAATTAGAAGCTTACTTACAAGTTCTTGTCCTGAAATTAGACACATGACCATACCTAGCTGCAAGGGAGGCTGAGAATGTGTAATCTTTGATGAGTGGCTAAAACACTGTATACTAAATCAGAATCAAAAAGATCGATCCTGGGGCTGAGTTAAGTGGTCTCTGTCTCAGGCATGTTGATAACATCTTGACATTGTACTCCAAACCACTCTGTCCTCAGGTACTGTTGCCAAGTGCAGACCACAGTGCCACACTTCTTCCCCACATCCTCCAGATACCCAATGATCCTCCCCGAAATCACTTCCTGCTCCTATTTTACCAGCCATCTAAGCTAGGACAGAAGAAATAAAAGTAACAGGTAGAAAAGAGACATAAAGGAAGAAAAGCGAAATGGTAACTCTAACATGGAAGCCTGTGGCAAAATTCCCCAATACCCTTATTCCTCAGCCAGGCCTGTTAGTCCCAAGTTTCTTAGGAATTTGCAAGTCTTTAATAATACCCTAAGCACTGTTGACTATCCTCAAAGAGTGTGCTCTGAGGTAGCCAGGGACACAGATAAACAGGAAATTGCCATGTGCTAATTAAGTACCATAATGAGGTGGGACGGTGATGCTGAGGGCAGATCTTCAAGGACACACTGAAGTTCCTCACAACCAAAGCTCATGGGGGCTACAGAGAGAATGAAAAATGTTCAGGTCATAATAAGCAGAAAAATACTCTCTCATATTCAAAATATACAAAATACATTACTATTATTAACCATTGTCTTTCATCAGTTAAGGAAGCTATCATTGAATTCCATAGAAAGGGCGGCATATGAACAGCAGAGATTGATTTCTCACTGATCAGTTTCTGATGAAGGCCCACTTCCTGGCCTATGGACCCGTAGACCCCTTCCCCATCTTCTTTTTTTTTTTTTTTTTTTTTTTTTTTTTGCGGTACTGGGGATCAGGGGCGTTCTACCTCCGAGCTATACACCCAGCCCTATTTTTTATTCTTTATTTTGAAACCGGGTCTCACTAAGTTGCGGAGTGCCTCACTAGGTAGCTGAGGCTGGCCGCGAACCCGGATCCTCCGGTCTCAGCCTCCCAAATGCTGGGATTACAAGCGTGCACCACCACGCCCGGCCCTCCCCATCTTCTCATTGTAAGAAGATGGCAGAGGGGCAAGAGAGCTTTCTGAGGCACTTTTGATATAAGGGTGGCACTGGCCCCATTCGTGAGGGTTCTGCCTTTGACCTAATCACTTTTGAAAGGCTCTGCCTCCAAATAAGATCACATAGGGAGTCAGGTTTCAATATATAAATCTTTGGTGGACATAAACATTTAGTCCATAGCAGTTGTTATTTCTAGGAAATAAAGTCACAGGTGATTTTGATATTTTGCCTTCAGCTTTTTATATTTTCAACTTTTATGAGGAAAATGTTATTAATATTTAGTGACTTGTTTGGGTTGTAAAAGAAGACCTACATAAAAGTAGCTTTCAGTTTTTGTCACGCATGAAGTATTCCAGAATGAAACGATATGAGGTCTGGGATTTGTTCAAAATAATGTGAGGCAGAGGAAAAGTAAGTACACAGGGAGGACATAAATGAGCCAAGACTGGTCATGAATTGCTAATTGTTTAAACTGGATGATTGATGGTTACGTGGGGATTCATTGCACTATTCTCTACTATATACTTCAAATTTTCTGTAGTAAAAAGCCGAGAAAACAAGAAGATAGATACAGAGAATGATCTGATCATTAAACTCTCTCTGCTTTAGTTTGTCCAA
Organism: Graphiurus murinus; assembly: GCA_004027655.1. NCBI lineage: Eukaryota > Metazoa > Chordata > Mammalia > Rodentia > Gliridae > Graphiurus > Graphiurus murinus. Next base: position 17,674 of record PVLC010004626.1, on the reverse strand, counting down.
CTGTAAAATGAATAATAACACCCACCTCATAAGACAGCTATGAGGATTCAATATGCTAACATACACAAGATGCTCATAGCAGTGCCTGTCATTTAAGTTCAAAATAAAAATTGATACTATGATTGCTTAAGCCAAGGGCATTTTGACCTTCTTGGATGCCAGGTTCTACCATCTCAAACATGCCATCGCTCCCATGACCACATGATGATGATGCTCCTCTTGGTATCTCCTTCCTTTCATAGCCCTATTTAGAAGCAGAAAAGAAGTGAGTCTTTTTTGTGTCCTCCTTAATTCTCAGAAAACTTTCCAAGAAACTCCCTAGCAGGCTTCCCTTTACTTCTCATTGGCCAGGATTATCACATACCCATGCCTAAACTTACAAAAGGGACAGATCAACCAGCTTGGCCATGGACTAATGAAAACCTACACTCTAGAGCTTCACAGGGCTCCCTGAAGCACATGATATACAAATGCCTAAAGGAGGAAAAGGCATGCTTCTTCTAGGATGGGAGGAAGTGAGAAAGTGGCGGGGGGCCACCATAGTGACTCCCCCTGGCATGTTAGAAATCAGTGAGTAGTTCTGTGTGACTGGTGCACAGGATAATATCAGAAACAGGAAGAGAGAGGGTGAAGACAAGACAGGTGGGTTGGGGTCAGTGAAAGTTAGGTAGAGGACACTGTGTGTTTTCCTATAGGCAGTGGGGACCCATGAAAGGTGAGTCACAGAAGCTCAGGAAAATGTAATAATGACAAAGGAAGAATACCACTGAATTCATTTTAACCTAGAGTTTTCCTGAAGATGATGTGTAATCTCATGCAGATTATATGCATATAATATGTAAATGTACTTATTGCTTCCTCAAATTTTTTCCTCACCTGCATATGTTGGGGGAAAAAATCTTGCTAGCCAGGCACAGTGGTGCACACCTGTAATCCCAGTATTTGGGAGGCTGAGACAGGAGGACTGCAGGTTCAAGGGCATCCTCAGCAACTTAGTGAGACCCTCAGCAATTTAGCAAGACCCTGTTTCAAATTTTAAAACAAAGAAAAGGGCTGGGGGTATAGCTTGAAGGTAGAATGCCCCTAGATTCAATCCCTGGCGGGGAGGGGGGGACTTGGTAAAAAATAATTGACTCAGTAACAATATCTCTAAATGGGGATGCCAATTAGCCTTGGTTTCAATATTTACAACTTACGTTTATTTCTACTGGCTAAGTTTCCAAATGCTTTGCCTTCAAGGAGCTAGTGAACATCATGGCCCTCACCACAGAATGTCTTCCCTCAGTGTTATGTGTAACGATTTTTGTGTGAAAATAAATTCCACATGAGCCTGTTGAGATACTATTTAATTACAAATGAGAAATGCATTATTTGGTCCATTTTTAAAAAAAGACCATGACTTAAGGACACTGACCTCTCGCTGATGAAAACTTTTCAAATTAAGATGCTGAGAATTTCATCTTTGACATAAATTTTGCTTATTGGGGGCACTGCATATGTGAGGAAAAACTAATAGACCAAGAAGGAGAAATTGTCCCACATGAAACCTTCCACTATTTCTAAACAGGAAACCTCAATTTCAGCCAGAATTTAGCCGAAAATGGAAGATAATAACTTTTGTTTCCATGAAAGTCAAGCATCTCCTCCTTTTCCACTGACAGAAGTAACATGAAAAGACTTCCCACACATCCAGCAGGAGGATGAAGGCGTTTGATGTACAAAGCTTCATATAAGTTAGGTCTGCACTCAAATTTGTTGAATGAATGAATGAATGAATGAATGAATGGTACTAACCCTGACTCCAGGCAAATACTAACTGAAAATCATTGTACATTTTACATGGATCACTAATTATATCCTCCTTGCATTAATCCATTTATTCAACAAAGTTTTATCTAGAACTTCTATATAGAAATTTCTATTCTAGGTGCTGGGAACACAGCATTAAATAAAAGAGGCAACAGTCTCTGCTCCCTTGGAATTTATATTCTAATGGGAGATGGTATAAAATAAACAAGATAAATTATATGTGCATGTAATATACATATACATAGCATATAATATTTACATATAGAATATATAGATAGTGATAGATTCTGAAGAAATAAATACAGTAGGTTAGAGGAATAAGGAGATTGAAAAGTGGTCAAGAAGGCTTGTAAATTTTGATAGTATGACTGAGGAAGGCCCTAGGTAGATGAGGACCATGGTAACCAAATTAATATTATAGTACTCTTCATCAGTTTTTCTGATTCTTCTGAACACATGATAGGATTAAACTTCCTTCCTAAATTGCACTTAGGCATATCCAATGATTTGCTTTGGCTGATGAAACTGAATAGTAGCAATACAGTCTATGTTGGCATGGAAGCTTTAAGAGCAAGTATATGATTCATTATGCTCTTTCTTTCCCTCAGCCATAGCAATATTCCAATAATGTCTCTTCTGTCAGCTTGGAACTTGGAGTGAAAACAACATGGAGCCAAAGCAAAATGGATATGTATTATGACTTGTTTTAACTACTGAGATTTGGGGGGTGCTTATTACTGCAGCAAAACTTAGTCTATTCTGTCTGAATTAGCTACAATGATAATTGATCAAAGCTCTGAAAGAAGTGAGAAAGTGAAATGTATAGATGTCATTGGAGGAACAATTCCCTATAGGGATAATGGTAAATACAAGGCCTCCAGGTAGGAGTCTGCTTGGAATCTTAGAGTCAAATGAATGAGGAAAATCATAGTAGAAGGTGCAATCTAAGAAGGGATGGACTTTCACATTATGAAGACATTTCACATTGTAAGGATTTTGATATTTTCTCTAAATGAGATGCAAAGTCATTCAAAGAGGAATAGCATGATCTGACTTAAATTCTTAAAAATACTAATGTTAGCCATTGAATTGATAGTGGTGCTTAAACCAGGCTGGTTTCAGTGGAGGTGATAAGAAATGGTTGGATTCTGGATATATTTTTCATAGGAAGCTATGATAGAATTTGCTGATATATCAGATATGGGTTGTGTCTTTGTCCTGCTGCTATAACAAAATACCTGAGACTGGTATAAAGAATTTTATAAAGAAGAGAAATGTATTTCTCATAGTTCTGGAGGCTAGATGTCAAGAGCAAGATGCTAGCAGGTTTAGTATCTCATGAGGGCTGCTCTCTGCTTCCAAGATGATGTCTTTTTGCTGTGTCCTGCAGAAAGAATGAATATCATATATTCCCTCCAGAGGGAATAAATTCTGCCTGCCATACTTCATGTGTCAGAAGAGACAGAAGAACAGAAGGGTCTAACTAGTTCCCATCATCCTTTTTGTAAGGCACTAATCCCGCTCAGGAGGGTGGTACCCACAGGACTTAACCACCTCCTAAAGACTCAGCTCTTGAGTTTGTTATACCGGAGATTAAGTTTCAACATGACTTTTGAAGGGATATAAACATTCAGACCATAGCCTGTTGAAAGAAAAAGAATGCAATAAAAGATGAACCCAACTCAAAGATTTTGTCTTAAAATGAAAGAATACCACCTCTATTAACTGAAACACAGAAGGTTGCAGGAGCGGCAAGTTTGTTAGGGAAACTCAAGATCTCAGTTTGGGTCTGGGTTAAGTTTAGGATGCTCATTAGATTTCCAAGCAAAAATGAGAAGTAGACCAGAGGTACATGATAGAGGTGAATTTGAGAGCCATTGGTGCATAGATAGTATTTGAAATCATTAGATCCAAGGACAGCACCAAAGAGGAAAGTATAGCAAGAAATGTATATAGGTCTGAGAATTGGGTTTTTTAACTGAATATTTAGAAATCAGAGAGAAAGGGAGAAATTGCAAAGTAGGCTGGGAAAAGGTTGCCAATAGGGTAGCAGGAGGAAAAAACAAATTCTACAGATAGGTCAAGTAAGGTGAGACCTGAGAATTGACTATGAGATTTTGAAAACAGAGATCATTTGTGACCTCAATAAATGTTGTGTCAACAGTCTGATTGGAATATGATTAAGAGAGAATAAGGGGGAAAGAATGGAAACAATTCATTCATTGTAAAAGTAAGTGAAAGAAATGGAACTTAGTGAGCAGAAAAAGATTCTTAAACAGATATGGAAATTAAGAGCAATTTTGTGGGCTAATGAGAAAGATTAGGAAAAATTTGATAGTGAAAGAGGTAGAGTCTTCAAATAGACAAGAAGGAATGAGATCTAGCTCACAAACAGGAATCAATCTTTGCTAGTTCATCCAAGAGAAATGGGCACAGATGCAGGGAGGTCAGAGTATGTGTAACTTATCATTTACATGCTTCTATTTTCTCAGTGACATTGGAAAAAAGCTCATCAGCTCAGAAAAGGGATGGCTATTTGAGGAGAGATATGAAGGTATCAAAAAGCCATTGAGGACTGAGAAAGTGAAAGAATTATGAAAAGATACTATGATTGCTAGGTAGCATTAAAGTTAACAGAACAGAATTTAATGGAAGACCCATGAACATGGCAGTGCAGGCTGGGAGTAGGAGGAGAGATGGGACTGCACAGGTCCCAGTTTTGTCAGAGCAGAGTGATGAAGAAAGAGGCAATACAATTGACAGTTTAGGCAAAGGTACTATATTATTATAAGTAACTATGGAATTTAAGCTAGCCAAGAGGCAAGGAAACAAGCAAGGCGAGTTATTGAGAAAATGTTAGGATCAGTGGGTTGTAAAAAGAATAGTAGTGGCTAGAGCTGATAGAATACCATCGCTGGAGTGATTACTTTACATTACTTTATGCTGATCCTAACAACAACAACCCTGTAAGGTAAGTATTATAATTCCAGATTTACATATTGCTAATTGACCTCATTCATACATTGTGATCCACAAGTAAAACCCTGAGAGATATTTTTAATTTAATCAGTTGTTTCAATGTCTGATACTCAGTGAATGTATACAATGTCAATAACAAGTATTGTGTGACTCTGGGAACTCAGAAGAAGCTGGGAAGACACTGATCTTAAGTGCAGAAGAAATGCAGATCCCAGCCAAGAGACGGGCCTGGACAGGAGTTACAGGCTTCTTAGAGTATACACATTGAAATGTGCATAAATTGACTCCAGGGACAAGGGCTACACAAACAGCCCCCTCTGGAAATTGATCTGCAGCTATAAATAAAGTTCAGCACATCCAAGCAGTCAAAAATAAGAATCCAGTCAGCATCCTAGATTTAGTAACATACAAGCAAACTCAAAAAGCAAACCCAGGTGTTATATAGGAAGACAAAGTAAGTTTATAGATTGAAGTTCAAAAGGAGTCCCCCTTCAGGTGTCTGCAGCTCCAGGTCTCTTAGTTGAAAGTAACCTCAGCGACTTACAGTAATACCTGTATTGGCAAGTATAGAATTATTTAATAGCTCAGTGGTAGAGTGCTTGCCTAGCATGTGTGAGGTGCTGGGTTGGAGGAGGAGGAGGAAGAGGAGAAGGAGGAAGAGGAGTGAATCTATACAAGTGTTACATATTTCTAACATTTGTATGAATTTGGCTAGTAGAATGGCAATCTTATATGTAATCAAACACCCAATTAAATTTGTGGTTTTAATTTGTAGTCTCACTAATTTTATGTGCTATATTAGAATATTTAAGAAAACTACATTTCCACATTTATAAGTTTAATTTATTAGACTTATAATTTTTAATACTCAGGAAAGTTTTATTTATTTATTTTATTTCAGACAACTAAAATCCTTAAGAAGGGAATCAAATATATTAAATGTATAAATGCACTTTAAAATATTGAAAGCCAGGCATGGTGGTGCATGCTTGTAATCCCAATACTTGGGAGGCTGAGACAGGAGGATCGCAGATTTGAGGACAGCCTCAGCAAGTAGTGAAACTCTCATCAACCTAGCAAGACTCTGTTTCAAAATAAAAATAAAATAGGGCTGGGGGTGTAGCTAAGATGTAGAATGCCCCTGAGTTCAATCCCCAGTGCTACACAGAAAAAAAATAAAATATTTGAAGATGTTTAATTAACCAAGTTTGTAAGTGAAACCGAGTTATTAGTTATAAGCCCCCTTAAAATGATTGTTAAAATTTTCTAGATCTATAAGTGGATTAATAAGATTTGAAACTAAATTTAAAAGCTTGTAGGAGGACTTGAATTTTGAATTTACAACTTTAATGACAGAATGTTGATTTTTAAAACAAACCTAAGTCAGTGATTAATCTTTCTGTGCACTAAAACTGCTTTTGGGGGGGGGGGACAACTCTTTCTGACATGAATGAGGAAACTGAGGCAAACAGTTGCGCAGAGGCAGACCGGGGATTTGATCCCAAATCGGCCAACTGCAAAAACACGTTTTTCTCATCATTCTTCATTGCCTTTCCCTGACAAATAATCAGACAATCGTACATACAATTAACATAAAACTTAAAGATTTCATTTTTTCTCCCATGTCCTGCAATGGGTTATAATTACATCATTACTCCATTACCCCATTACCCCACAGTACAGTCTGAGGCAGAGTAGGTGTTTAAAGATTGGGCTGAATTAGCATGACTTTAATTATACCATACCCAGTAAATGGCTTTTCTTACTAAATTCCTAACATTGGCATGTGTGTATATTCTTTGCCAGTTTCTCATAAAAGTAGAGTATAAATAGAAGAAATCCAATAACCTATAGCTGATCATTTAAATAATGCTTGTTTTAGAGATAAAAGAGAGTTTCCAATCCTAGAGCTTTTTCCTTAGATTAGTTCTGTGTGTCCTTGGGGAAGAGGGATTGCATGGAGGGGTGGTTCCCCTTTAAGCATTCTAATAAAATACAAAATCAAATCCCAGAAGAGATAAGATACAGTTATTCTCAACCAGCACTACTGAAGTCTTCAGGAGTGCTCTCTGAAGAGCCACCTAAGTCTTGCAGAACTGTTTTAGATGGCTCTACTTACATCTTCTTTGGTGGCACCTGTATCCAGCTGCCCCTGCATATCCTGTTGAGGAATGTTGGTAATGGCTGTCAGATGACACAGTTGGTGGTCTTCCCAATAGCCTTAGCTCTTCCTCTTATAGAGACTATGACTTTACAAAGAGAGTATGAATATGAATTCAAACAGGCAACCCGGGGAAGAGCTATGGGCTCTATGATACAGCCATCCCATTCTTCTTTGCCAGTCATAGGTGCAGAAGTGGACATATGGCCTCATTTAACCCAATGAAACAGAAGAACAAATCCTCAGTAGTGGAGAAGAAGCTTCTGGGAAAGATTCTTTCCCAGATGTAAGTGAGAGTATTGTGAGAAGCTTCTCTACCTCTGCCAGATGCTGTTCTTTGAACAAGGGATGCTGGGGATTTCAACAGCCATCTTAGAACTGTAAAAGGTAGAATTTCCACTTGTATCAGCATTTGACTAGGAAATACTAAAACTTACTGTTGTGTTTCATTCAACAAGTCTGATCAGCAGTACTTGATGAAGGACCTTGAACTTTGAGAGACTCCAGGAAAGAGACCTAACAAAAGACTCTCTGCTGGCCAATGAGCAGTAAGACTGGTCTTTGCAAATCATGGACAGGCTTATAGATTTATTCTGCTCTGTTCTGAACACTAATTTTCAAGACTTAGCTTAACCACCATGAACTTTCCTCATTTAGCACTTGGAAGTCTCTGTCTATCCCCTTGTCAAAAAACTTCGCAGTGATTTTTTTCATTGACATAAGATCCCTTAACTATTGACTTAATAAACTTGCTGGGTGTGGTGGTACATGCCTGTAATCTCAGTACTTGGGAGGCAGAGACAGGAGGATGGCAGGTTCAAGACCAGCCTCAGCAACTTAGTGAGATACTCAGCAACCTGGTGAGACCCTGTTTCAAATAAAAAAAGAAAATAACAGGGGTTGGAGTATAGCTCGGTGGTAGAATGTCCCTGGGTTCAATCCCCAGTACCAAAAAAATAACAACAACAATAATAATAATAAACTTTAATTTTTCTAAAACAAAGACCCCCCCCCCTTAAGTCCCTTGTATTTTGGTTTTGTTTGCTCATATAGCCATAAGGGAACCCTAGAAATTACTCTCCAGCACCTCACTTCATGATGTTTCTGAGCCAACCTTGAAATCAGCTGTTGCTACACTTCTTGCTAAGTAAATCTTAAGTATTCCTATGTTTTATACCAGGGATTGACCAACTACAGCCTATGGGCCAATAAACAGTTTTATTGGAACACAGCCACATTCACTTGTTTATGTATGTCTCTGGCTCCTTTCATGCAACACTGGCAGAGTTGAGTAGGTGCAACAGAGACAGAATAACCCACAAACTCTAAAGTATTTCCTATCTGGTCCTTTACAGAAAAAGTATGCTAACCCATTTTCAGTACTGTTAGTTGAGTTTTTGTGTCACAAAATGTTGAAAGCAGATACAGATGCATATCCTGAGGATTCTCCCACACCTTGAGTCATGTCCAGCAAGGACCAAATCCAATACCTACTTAAACTAAAACCTTTACAGCTGATATCACTACCATTCAGTCCTCCCAACTCTTTTGCATGTCTGTGGCTGAGCCATGCTCTGTCTTATTACGAATATGACACATATAGTCTGGAACAATCTTGAAATACCTCCCCTTCCTTTGGCTAACTTCTATTTTTTTTTTTCATCTTAGCTCAAATGACATTTCCTCATAAAAATATTCTCTGACCCTGCAAACCAGGCCATGTCCTTGTTTTCTTTTTTATATATGCTTTTATTGGTGCATTAGAGTCTCACATTATAATATAAATTATGTTGACAGTGACATACACACACACAGTACTTGGTGGTCCCCTCCTCCTGTTCCCTCCCCATCTCCTCCTTCCCCATATAGAGTACTGAGATTGCATGTCCTTTTTTTCCCTAGTCTCCTGGAATCCTGAACTTCTCCAGCATAGCAGTTATCAAAAAATAGTAACTAAAGCATAAATTGTGCGATTCTGGTGGTTTTCTCCCCACTTTGTTACTGAGGATTGAATCCAGGGGCATTCTATCTCTGAGCTAGACACCCCTCAGCCCTATTTTATTTTGAAATAGGGTCTTGTTTCAAAATAGGGTCTTCATAAGGTGCTGGGGCTGGCCTTGAACCTGCAATCCTCCTTGTCTCAGCCTCACAAGTACTGGGATTATAGGCATGTGTCACTACACCTGGCTACAATTCTTTGTTAATATCCCCCTTCCTTTTCAGGAATGGACAACACCTTAAATTCAGGAACTATCTTGTTTACATTCTTCATCCCTAGTGCCTAGAACTTCACTTTGTTATGTAGAACATACAAAATTGATATACAATGAATGAATGAGGAATATATGAATGAAACGAGTAGTCCCAGTCTGACCTTGAACCATGTGAAATCCTAGATTCTTTACTGGAATCAGTCCTTTTTTTTTTTTTTTTCAGATAAAAGGGATTCAAGTGTATTAGTCTGATATGCTTCAAAAAAGTATAAGAGTGTCCTGATCAATGTGTCGAGTGACATTTTGGCCACCCAACTCTGCCAGCATGCTCCTCCTTTTTATAGTAAGACATCTCAGTTGCCTATACGTCCACCACCTGGTGACCTTCTGTTGATGCATACCAACCTTTGCTTACCCACAGAAAGGTGGTTCTGCCCCTCAGCAGCTGTGAGTCCTTACAGGTTACTTAACCTATTTTCTCCAGTAAAATTAAATTAGTGGCATGTAGACCAGAGACTTCTCCCGCTGTGAAGAGACCATGTAAACTGCTTCCCAGCCTCAGACACTATCAGAAATAAGGAGGAGGAGGGGAATTATCATCTTCAGAAGGAAGGTACAGTCCTGGGAGTCCTGCTAACAAGATCCACTGACTATTTATCTGAGACCACTGCAAACCTGCAGATTGCATTATCTTTTTTTTTAGGCAAGTCTGGAATCCCACCCCACACCCATCATCAGGAATGGGATCTTGAACTCAAAATGGTTCCATGAAGACAATGTCACCTTCAGTTGTAATGACCAATTCCATTGAGCCTAATTCAAAATTTCAATCTTGCTTCCAATTTAAAACTTCTGCTCTGCCCAACATGCTCCAATTTGTGACCCTCAACAAAGTCATGGTCAGGAATCTCTGAAGGGAAGGGGGAGGGTGCTGGATTTGTTCTCATTTTACTGGCTCCCCAGGTTTGGGATGGAAGGGAGAGAAAGAGGGAGAGAGGGCACACCATTTCTTAGCAGCTGCTGTTTGAAGTTTTCCTTGACTACCACTAGCTGTCCCTGGGTCTCTAGGATAGATGGATAAATGGATTACTGGAAGCACCCTGTGGACCTACATGCTGGGTAGCCCCCTGACATGACTGGGAGCAGTACACAGTCCAGCTGGTATCTTGCAGTCCTCTACCCCTAGTTTTTGCAGTTACTCTACTGCTGTTTTCTGCTGGGGTGACCTTCAAGGGAGCTTTAAATCCACTTGATTCTGAAACATCCCTCTGACCCACAGGAATCCCAGGCCTCCCTTCCATGACAAGCAGTGGAGTCAGAGTGCCCCTCTGTACTCTCTCCCTTTGTCTTGCTGTTGCAAACTGCTCATCTGACCTCCGACCTCCAGGAAAGGGAGCATGTGTCAAGCTCCCAGGAACTTTCTCCCTATACTCTGCTTGAGAGGCAGCCCCTGCATGGGCTTGGAGGTGTCTGTGATGCTGCCAACAGCAAGCCAGGAGTGAGGAGCCAGGCTCCCCTTCTTGCGGAATGTTTCCCTTAAGAGCCATTTTCATTCAGCCTGAGAGATGGGGAAGGCAAGAGGGAGGACACGACAATCTGCATTCAACCAACAGCTCATTAGTACAAAGTTCTTATTTCAAGACGCTAAATTTGAGTTTCTTGTCTTTTCTTACACAGGCTGATTGGGGTGGTGGGATGTTGCAAGACTATCTAGTCTACTTTTTAATTGCATCTGCCAGTATATGGGTCCTTATAAGCAATTGCTTTCAGCTTTACAGTTGTGTCCTAGAGTCCAAGACATCTAGAATCTTATTTGTCAAATAAATTGAAACATATGCACACATAATATCTTACCAAATTTGGATCATATTATTTTATAACTATTTATTTATTGCTTAAGATGAATTATAAAATTACCCATACTGATAAATAGGCTTTGAAATGTTATTTTTAATAGCTGTGAGAGGGAGACAAAGAATCTCTCACAGCATCTGCAATACTGGAGTTTGGTCTAAAAGGGGAAGTCACAGTTTTCCAGAGAGAACAAGGAAAACCTCATATTGAAAGATAGAGAAGCAAGAAAGAACATTAAATGTTCTGGGAACTGGGGCTGGGAGGAAGCAACCAAAGGGTCCTGATTTATCCAATCCTGTGAAATTGAGGGTAAACTGAGAATGGTAGCACCACATGTTCATAATCCCAGAGACTTGGGAGGATTAGGTAAGAGGATTGGAAGTTTGAGGCCAGCCTCACCATTTAGCAAGATGCTGACTCAAAGCAAGATATGAAAAGGTCTAGGAACATAGCTCAGTGACAGAGCACCCCTGTATTCAATCCACAGTATTGCAAAATTAAAAAAGGAAGAAAGAAAGAAGGGAGGGAAGGAAGTAGAGGGGGAGGAACTTGAGAGTAATTATATTATTATTCATTTTCTTTTCTTTCTTTTTTCTTTTTCTTTCTCTTTTTCTTTTTTTTTTTTTTTTTTTGTGTGTGTGTGTGTGTGTGTGTGTGTGTGTGTGTTACTGGGAATTCAACCCAGAGGCATTCTACCTTCGAACTGCACCCCCAGCCTGATTTTATTTCTTATTTGGAAATAAGGTCTCACTAGGTTGATGAGAGTCTCACTACTTGCTGAGGCTGTCCTCCAACCTTCTATCCTCCTGTCTCAGCCTCCCAAGTACTGGAATTACAGGCGTGCGCCACTATGCCTGGCTACTTTCAAAAGAAGTAAATGAGGCTTAGAGAGATTGTAAGATTTGCTGAAAAGCAACAAGCTAGAAATCAAAGTCAGGATTTCTAGAACCTAAGAGGGGACTGAACATAAGAAGGAAAGGATGGCAGACTATATGTGTGATATTGCTATTAAGACAGAAGGCAAAGTTATGCAGTGGGAGAGAGGTGCCCTAAACCTGAGAAAGTCGAAAGGAAAGAAAAACCCTCTGCTCCATCTCTAATTCTGACCCTTTTGATCTCAGGGAGGCCTGGGAGGCTGGTCACCAATCGCTCTCATTTGATGAGTGAAGTGTAATAAATGTGAGCTTTGCTTTCTTGTACAAATGTGAAATGCTTTCCAAAATTAGCCCTGTCCAACTGTTAAAATCCCCACGTTCCCAAACTCTCCGCACAGGAAATAAGCAGTGGCCGCCCAGATGTTCTCCTCATGGTGTTTGTCTGTGGAGTGTTTACATTGATCTCTTTCTTGTCAAATTGTGACTTTATAAAATACTTCATTGTGGTCATTGATTATTTGCACAAAAGTGCTAAGAAGAAGACGGGAGGGAAGCACTGCTCCTTAGCCGACAACCCATCTCAGAAAACCATTTCTGAGAGCCACACTTACAGGTTCACCTGGTGTGTGGCTGAGCTGAGGCTATCCCTTTTGTGTATCGAGAGAACTAGCACATGGAGCAAGCTTGATGCACCTGCTCTTTGGAGGCTAAGAAGGAAATGGGTCTGTCTGCAAGTCACAGAATCTGCCAAAGCCTGGGTATACCAATGGGCTATCCTATGGCTGTCATTTTAGTTACCCCCTTCCTGCATCAATGACCAAACTATCAAAGGGAAGCACTTTGCATACACTGCCTCCTGCAGTCCTCACAGCTGTCCTAGGGAAGAGGTGCTATTGGCATGACCAATATGTAGCTGAGGAAACTGAAACCCACAGGAGGTTAAATAACCTAAAAGGTTAGGGTTCCAACCTCGGTTTATCTGAGACCAAAGGGACAGGCTGGTGCCTCAGTTTCTAAAAACATAAAAGCTATCTGTTTCTCTCTGTTGGTAATGATTTAATGAGACATCCTTCACACGAGTCAGCTATATTGCTTAGAAGATGGGTCGTGTGTGTGTGTGTGTGTGTGTGTGTGTGTGTGTGTGTGTGTGTGTGTATGTGTGTAACTAGGGATTGAACCCAGGGGCATTCTATCTCTGAGCTACACCCCAAGCCCTATTTTATTTTTTTATTTTGAACCAGAGTCTCACTAAGTTGCAGAGGGCCTCACTAAATTTCTGAGGCTGGCCAAGAAGTTATGATCCTCTTGTCTTAGCCTCCCAAGTATAAGAATTAGAGGTGTGCACCATCACCCTCACCTAGACGAGTCACTTTTGAACACTTTTCTTGTCCTCCTTTTTGGCTGCTGTTGCTTCATTCTTTGAGCCCAGAAGAAAGATAAAAGGCAAGTAGCACATACCTGACAGGTCACAGTGATTAGCAATGCAAAAAAACAAAACAGCTACAGGGTTGGATCCTGGAAGCTTTTCTCCTACCAAGTACCTGGGACCAAAGAGATAACTTATCATATTTTAGACCGATACTACATTTGATTGATTGGTCTTTCTTCCTTTTAAATTAATTAATTGGCCTTTCCTCCTCTTCAATTATAATCCTAGCCAAAGCTCTATGCCGTTTCCCATTATTAAAGGGGAGGAAGGAAGAAAAAAATGAAGATCACTATAAACCAATGCTACTTTATTTGGATCTGCTGTCTCATTAGCAAGTTTATGGTTTTGGTATAGAGTGATATTTAGCACAGAATAAGCATTTGCTCTTCCTATTTTTTTTTTTTAACTGAATGTTTAATTGGTTTGTCCCCTTCGGCTGAGCGGGAGAAATGCCTCTCTCTGGCGTGCACACACTGTACCTAATAATGGACATAAACACAAGTCAAACATCTGTTCACCAGATCTGCCCCTAAGTCTTCTTCTTAAACACCCAGGGAAGCATCTCAAGTTAGTCTCCAGTTGGACTTTGCAGGAATGTTGGATTCTCTGTAGTGTTTTTGCCTCTCACCTTTCCTGGGAGTTTATAGGGGGCTTTGAAGTTCCTCTGAACAAACAGGGTCTCTGTGTTTCACTTATTGCTGAGCCAACCCTGGGGCCCTGGTTCCAGCAGCTCCTTATTAAGTGTTTAGTAATTTCAGTTTCCACCTTTTGGTCTTGCTCGCTTTGCAAACATCTGGAAAGAATTAGCTCCCAGGCCTCTGTAACATACCCATTTTGTGGTTCTAGGGAGAGTTGTGTGCTAGGGGACGGTGGCGCCCTTAACGAGCTTTCTTTATGGTGTTTAACTGTAAAAAAGTACCCTCGTTAATATTAATAGACAAAGAGAAAGCAAGGCCGCTCTACCCCTATTTTGCAAAAGCTTGACTATGAGAAAGTCCTTCATGCTGAAAAAGGAAGAACAAATATGAAAATGGGGTTAAAATATAAGGTAAAATAAGACATCATCATAGAAATAAGTCCAGGTGTCTGGGGTGACTCATGTCTATACCTGTGCTATTCAATATGATAACTACTAGCCTCGTGTGGCTTTTCAGCACTTGAAATGTGGCCAGTATATATTAAGATTCAAGTATAAAACACACACTAGATCTTGAAGACAGTATAAAAATGTGAAACATCTTCATTAATAATTTTATATTGGTTATATGTTGAAATGATAATAGTTTGGAGATATTAGGTTAAATAAAATATGCTATTAAAGTTAATTTTACCCACTCCTTTTTATCTTTTTAATGTGGTTATTAGAAAATTTAAAGTTACGTAAGTGGCTCACGTTTGTAGTCTGTCTCATTTTTCATTGGACAGTAGTGCATTGGAAGGCCAAACAGATTATTAAGCAGGACAGGGCAAGACTTGCAAGATTCCTATGACTGGGGATCCATGTGACATCAAAGTGAACAGGACAGGTATCAAAGAAGGTTATTAAGAAAATACCATTCTCAATCTCAACAAACAAGAAAAGGCAGCTATCAGAAATTACTAATTGGTAAGGTTTTTTTCTGGACAAAATTTTAGAATAAATTGCTAAATATATTTATGGGCGAATTAGGAAACAAGTAGATGATTACAGGGAACTGAGTTGAGTTCACTAAAAACAAAGCCTGCCACATTAAATTCATTGTTATTTTAATTAAGCAATAAGACTGACAATTCTAGGAAATTACATGAAAATGCCTGATACGAACAAACTATTGGACAAATCTTATGGCAGTCTTGTAGCCAAATTTCAGAAATTGTATTGGATAATAGTAAGTAGAGAAAACCACAACCAGTTCAAAATCTACTTGCAGGAAGACCTATAGAAGAAGTCATAAGACTAAAAATAAATTAATATGATACCAAAATCAGTCCTCAAAAGGTAGCATATTAATAATAAGAATATAGCATCTAACAACCATAAATGTAAAGTGCTGAGTCCATAAAATGAATTGTATAAGAACAGTTCTAAACTGGCCAGCTTGAAAATAACACCAATGAAAAGAATTCATCTTTTCCTAAAGTACAACACAAACTAAATGTATGATTGCTTATAGAAAGACTATCATAGAAAATCATCATCTCACTTTATTATACTGAACAGGCAAAGCACAGACTATTTGGTTCAGTTATTGTTTGACCACAATGGTGAGGGGGTCTTAACAATTGGAAAATGAAGGCTATACAGCCTAACAGAGAGGAAAACAGGTGACTAGAAAACCGTGCTCAAACGGAGTCTGCAGATGTTTACTTCTCTACAAAAAAAAAAAAAAAAAAAAAAAAAAAAACAAGCAGTTCCAAGAACAACTGACGGAATGATGGAAGTCACAGGACAGGTAGGAACAGATCATTATTTTTAAAATATTTTTAATAATCTTGGGGCTCAACATGAGAAAGACTCCTTTGAAGATCATAAATGAGTTCCGGTCCATAAGCATGTTCTACAGAGGCCACATAGGCACTCATCAGGAATGTTCAAGAAGAGACTTCTCCTTTGGGAGGGAAGTTAAATTAAGTGAGATCTTTACATGTCCAACTCCAAGGCTGGAAATCCTGTTATCAGTTATGGGGAGTCTAAAGAAATCCAACAGGCTTTCCCTTTAGAAAAAATTAAGCTAAATATCATCTAGCAGCCTGCTAGTAAATGACTATGCACTAGAAATTAGACCAAGAAGCCTGCAGCTGGCTCTGTGAATGTATTGGGAGTAGGGAGGGGAGAGGGCAAAGCCCTGATTCACAGCATTTGCCAATTTCTGTAGTGTAAATACTCCTACCATTGAAAATTTTAAGCTACTCACAGATTCACAAATTTCCTACAAATGTCACACAGCTCTCACAAGCCAGTATGAGCCAGCTCCCTACACTGCTGTGAGTATATCACTTAGCAGTTAGAATGTGGTGTCAATGAGACAGAATCAATCAGTCAAATGTTCTGTTTGCTTATTTGTCTTATGTTTGCTGAGTCCCATGCTCTGAACTACGTTAATGTGTGGCAGGTCTTTTCCCTCAAAAATTTAAGTGCAACGAGGAAGGGAATGAGAGGGTGACGATAAAAACACTTAGAAAAAATTAGAGCCGTGTATGGTGGCATACACCTGTAATTCCAGTACTTGAGAGGCTGAGACAGGAGAATTGCAGGTTCAAGGCCAGCCTCAACAACTTAGCAAGGCCCTCAGCAACTTAGTAAAGTCCTGTGTCAAAATAAAAAATAAAATAGGGCTGGGGATGTAGCCCAGAGGTAGAATATAGCTAGGCTCAATTCCCAGTATCACAAAAAAAAAGAAAAGAAAAAATTAGAGTAATTTAGGATACAGAGCATCCCTAACCATATAAATCTGAACTAGTGCAACTCAGAATGAAGTAAACAGGCAAGCACTAATGTATTGAGCATTGAAATGTTCCAGCTCTTTTTCTATCTCAAGAAAGAGAACCCTGTGAGGTAGCCATTGTGCCCACTGCATCTATGAGGAGCCAGAGCTCAAAAATATCAAGACACATGCCCGAGGCCACACAATGGAGAGGCAGCATGAGTCTATCTGAATCTATGGGTCAGATCCCTTCCTCTAGTCCCTCCTCTGTGCTGTCAGGGAAGGAGGAAGTTAAGACTGAAGCTCAGTGAGAAGGGCAGACGTAATTCAGCCATAAAGAAAAAATTGTGTCATTTGAAGGAAAATTGATAGAACTAGAGAATATTCTGCTAAGTGAGATTAGCCCATCTCAGAAAGCCCAGTCATATGTTTTCTCTCATATGTAGAAGTTAGAACAAAAATAGAAAGCAAAAGGGACTCCAGGCAAACAAGGAGAGAAATCAGTTGAAATAGTGGAAGGGGCTGGGAGAGGGAGAAGGAGAGGGGGGAAATGAGGATCAAGGAAGAATATTCATATTCAAATAAGAATATATTCATACTAAGTTACATTACCGATGTCACTCATATATAGGGAAGGAAGAAGGAGGAGGAGCAGGTATACGAGAGAAATATACCAAGTAATGTCTTAATGAGACCCTGTTTCAAAATAAAAAGTAAAATAGGGCTATAGGTATGTATCAGAAGTAGAATGGAGATTTCACCTAACTCCAGTCAGAATGGCAATCATAAAAAACATGAACAACAACACCTGCTGGCGAGGGTGTGGAGAAGTGGGAACCCTAATACATTGTTGGTGGGATTGCAAACTTGTGCAACCACTGTGGAAAACAGTATGGAGGATCCTCAGAAGAATGGGAGTGAACCTACCATATGACCCAGCAATACCACTA